>PVJA010056710.1:0-10710 GCA_004027025.1 Myocastor coypus
CTCCCCCTCCCCTCCCCTCCTCTCACCCATCTTTCCTTCTTCTTTTTTGTTTCCCCTCAATCCACACAAGAAAAACAGAAAGAGGAGAAAGAGTGATGACGTCAGGCCAGAGGTACAAAACTTTTAGCCAGGACAGAAAGGAACAGTGCACACCTGCTTATCCACCTCAAACCAGAGCCTATAGTTTGTGCGCATTAAAAAAAAAAAATAATTACAACATCTCAGACAAGCAAGCTTTATAGAAATTATTTTTTACTTTTACTTTTCTTGTGCCTTCCTCGGGCATGTTCTGGGCTGCACCCTTTACTTCCTCCCGCCAGAAGGCAGGAAGATAGAACATGAGCAGCGCTGCCAAAACTGCGGAGCTGGAAGGGTAGAATTTGTCAGGAAATAGATTTGGTACTGGTTTCTCTATTTTAAGTCCTATGGCCTTCAGATTTTAGAATGTATGGGAGTCGAGCAGAATGGTTTTTCATACTTCTGTTTGTCTTGCTAAAATTAGATTCTGATTTTTCTTGAGGTAACCTGGGTTAGTACAAAGAACAACTGAGCTTAGTAAAGAAAGTTTACCTAAAAAGATATAGTGCGTCCATAAATGAAAAACTGGGACCAAGAAACCTGTGCTCTTATGTGCTGTATACATTGAATAAATATTTGCTGATTAAGCAAATGAACAATTTGATGTCTCTCTTTGTCACAGTCCTGGGGAAGGAGCCCAGGCCCTTCTCACGGAGCTAGGTGAACAAACTATTTGGTTGTTTATTTTTTAATGTTTTTAAAAGGCTTTTTAGTCTCTTATTCATTCATTTATTTCAGTACACAGCTCAGACTCAGAGTGATCCTCTTGTTTCAACCTCCCCAACAGTGGGATTATAGGCACGGGCCATCATGCCCAGTTTTGGGGCCAGCACCGTGTGCCTGGCGTTCCAGGCTGGCAGGGCACGTGGTACGAGCTACATTCCCAGCCCTTTTATTTTGAGACTCGCTAAATCATTAATTGCTCAGATGGGGCTCAAATGTGTGATCCTTTGGCCTCAGCCTCCATGGGTCCTGGGAGTCCCGGCCTGTGTCAGTGCCACACCCAGTGAAAAGTTATTTTTTTCAGTCTCTGTTCTAAAATCAAAATTGGGATCTGGAACACTCACCAAAGCCACAGAAACCAGTGCTTTTTCAGTGCTGTCTGAACATATGGGGGACAGACGTCTCTGTTTTTATGTGCTCTGGGGAAGCCGTGAGCCAGCTTTGGGGTGCTCTTGACGAGGTCTGTGCTGTCTGCGGGCGGGCTCCCCATGTCGCGGTGAGGCCAGTGGATGCAGTCACAGAGACTTGGACCCACAGGTAGACATTTATTTTTCCTCAGTGAGCTCCTGACTGGAGCTTCCGCTGTCTGCTGCTGCCCAGCTTCACACGAGAGGATGTCGCCGCTGCGCATGGTCAGCCCAGGAAAAGACCTGAACTAAGAAGGTGCCCTTCCTGCTGTTGCTGGTGGCGGCCCTTGGCGCATGAGGCTGTGCTTGGTGCGTGTGAGGTCCTTGGTTTGATACACAGGAAAACAAAACATGGAAACCGAAAACCATCAAAATTTGAAGCATGGTTTTTACGGCACACATATTTCTTTCACATTTTGAGAAACTTGGTGCAAACGCAGCCTTCTGCAGAGGGGAGAGTGGAGTCAGTGGCTGACTTTCTCATTAGCACCGGCTTCGGAGCCTGGACAGTCCCCAAGGCCCATGTGGGGCAGGCGTGGCCCCCGGTGTGGAGGGGAGGTGGGGTCCTTAGGAGGTCTTGAGGATGGGGAATAGGCCTTGAGGGGGTTGTGGGGGTTTTATGAATACATCAAATTGGTGGCTGGTGGATGAGTTTTCATCTGTTTGGGATCATATGGAAGGCTTTCATTTCCTAGAAGATTCAGGCATTCTTCAAAAGATGCTTTTAGAAGTGTTCTTCCTTTGGCTCAGGTAGAGATGCAGGATTATGCAGGATTATGTAGAGATGTACAGATGCACCGATCCCTCTGATCCTGATCAGGACACGTGCTCCTCCCAGGAAGCTTGGCAGGAAGGCTAGAACCCGGAAGCCAGCCAGCAGAATAGTGGCATAGAAAAACGTGTTGGTTCCGTGACGCCCTAGTTAGTTATGGATATTTTAAGATGCTTCCGTGTGAGACAAGGCTTTCTGCTTCCTGTGGGAAGCACGGTGAGCTCGGCCACACGTGTTCCAGACTCACTCAGCAGCTTCTAGGGGAAGGTGCTCCTCTGGCCGTCTGTGCAGACAGCGCCCATAGATTCCTGAGTCTGGAGAACCTGAGAGAGAGCTCAGCGCTCCAGCAGCAAATTCAGGTGGGAGGCATCCTCGCCACCATTGCTAGCGGGAATTGCACTGCGACACTCACGCTGGTCAAAATTTGACCTGAATTTGAATGGAGGATTTCAGTGGCTTGAATGTAAGCACATCTATGAAAGAAAATCCATACGTATGGGGGAGAGGGTTGTACTAAAAAGTACAAGACCCTGGTCCGTGTCCAACTTCACGTGCATTGAAGTTGTGACCCCTCTGGGTGGGCTTTGGGTGCCAAGATGCTTCCTCCAAACCCTGGTATGTTGAAACTCCTCCCCGTGGGTGGGCTGAGCCAGGGCTTCCGCGGGCGAAGGCCCAGCCGTGGTTCCTCCCACAGTCCCAGAACCTTAGGAGACCTGGGGGCAAAAATTTAAGTGCAGCCATTGCAAGTTAGCTGAGGACATGGGTTTCATTCATTAATACTTGGTTCATTCGTTGTACCAAGTATTAATTCAATATCACCCTGTAGGAGGGAGGGTTAGATGGGTCACTTTCAACTCCGGAGGATGCAGCTCCCTGTTTTTGTTGTCAGATTCTCTTGGAACTGTACAGAGTAGTGGGAATGAGGCTTGCCTTGGAGGGGACAAGTGTCGGTTCCCGTGGTGACATAGCGCGGGGCTACACCATACTGATAGCCTCCCAGCTACCTCCTCGGGAGGAGGTTCCTAAGCTGAAACGTGTGTAAGAGATGCCCGCTGACGTCTCCGCTTGGGATTTCAGGATTTGGAAACGAAAAGTACTTCCATTTGTTTAACCTTCTCATCTGCCATCTTTGAATACATTTTGGAAAGTGGCCCCATATTTGCATAAAGACTGTGTACCTGTCTAGGCGACTGGCTTTCAGCGGATGGGTCCAGGGGCCAGCAGGTACCTGTGCTGCACTATCTTCTCAAGGACTTTGGGGAGCTGTTCTTGGATGCCTACATGTTTGGGTTTGCTTTGAGAGGTGCTAGGGATGGACAATTAAAATACAACGCATATAGGTGAGAACTCCCTATGATGAATGGGATATATATATATATATATATATATATATATATATATATATAATTAAAAAATGAGAAGCCAGGTATAGTGATTCATGCCTGTAATCACAGCACTTGGGAGGCTGAGGCAGGAGGACCACTGTGAGTTTGAGAGCAGCCTGGGCTACAAAGTTAGTGCAAGGCCAGCCCAAACTGCATGGCAAGAGCTTATTTTAAAATTAAACAATGAAATAAAATAAAAAAGAAAAGTTGAGAGTCTTATGTAGCGACCAGAGAGGAGGCCGGAGCCAGACAGGAAGTGCTGATGTCATTTATTAAAAGATCTGTTCTTCTATTGACAGGAGAGAAATAGTTGAGCATTTCCAAAGCATACATGCTACTGGCTCATGAAAGAGCCGCAGCTGAGCCTTGAAGGATGGATTTCGGCACAGCGCTGTGATCCCGCCTCTCACACGTGCACTCAAAATTCTTTTTTTTTTTTTTTTTGTCCTTTTGAGACAGGGTCTCGCTATGCAAGTCAGGCTGGCCTTGAGCTCACTTTTGTAGCCCAGGCTGGTCTCAAACTCACAGTGATCCTCCTGCCTCAGCCTCCCGAGTACTGGGATTACAGGTGTGTGCCACCACGCCTGGCTCAAAGTTCTTAACACACAGTGGAGCATCGGTCACAGACCAGATGATTTCCCAGTGGACACGTCTCCTGGGCCATGACGATGGCCCTGAGGATGCACAGCCAGGCAGAGCAACACCACCAAGCCGCTTTTCGTGGTCTCTGGACATTCAAAGGCTGCAGCGGTTTGTTGGCAAAAAGCATGTGCTTTTTGCTTTGGCCTTAGTGGCTTCGGAGGCAACTTCTTGAAGTTGCCAGGGTGCCACTATCCTGGGCATCTTTTAATATAAAACAAGGTCTCTAGAAGCTGTCTTCTTCTCTAGTGGGTAGTGTTCTGAGAGGAAAACCTGCCTGGTGGTAACCTAGGTACTGTCCAAGCCCTGCCGCCTCTCACTTCTGTTCTTCAGGCTTGGGGCCTTGTTCTGCCGCCTGGGCTTCCTCTGAGCTCCCGGGCTTCGTCCTCCTGCACTAGCTTCTTGAGCAGCTGCGAACACAGGAGACGGTGCCCCGCTGCAGGGTAAGCGTGGGTAAGTCTATCAGAAGGTAAGATCACTCTGCATGTTAAGAGATGCTAATGCGTCTGAAGCCTACATGAATTTGAGAATAATAAACAGAACTATCGTTTTCAGACATATGATTATATGTATTCATGTATAGATTTTTGGCCCTTGTGCTTTTAACCTTAAGAAGGACAAACCATCATGTTTAATGGTGTATTCTGAAATGAGAATCCCTGACTTTTACATTAAACTACACAGTTTTGCTGTCATTCTGATAGCTGTATAAGAAACTTACTTAAGAAATCATACAATATTTATGTTCTGGAATTTTAAATGAAGGATGAATTAAAAATTAAAAAGTCCTTGACTATCCTTCAAACAGTGTTCTAATCTTATTTAAAAATATACACATCATCACCATCACACCCCTAAGTAAGTACTGCTTATCTAATTCTCATAGATAACTAAATGCCAAGCCAGTGGTAGGAATAGGCTGTAGGGCATTACAGAGTTTTTCCTCTCTGAATTCTTTGCTCCCTTTGGCCTTTTCCCTATCTTGGGCAAGTAGAATTTTCTATTTTCATTGCCTGGAAAGAATGACACAGAAGTTTTCAGATAACAGAAGTTAAATTCTTGATACTTGCTTTTTGATACTAAACTGATAAAACCAGAGAAAATAAGAGTTGGGTTTTACTATTTATGGACTGTGAAGAGACTTAGACCAGAGAGGCTGCGTGGAAGAATTATTTTTCCTTCTGTCCTCTGGATTGAGCTTGGGGATAGCACACCCTTGCTGCGTGGTCTTCTTTGCTGGGGGGTGGGGCAGGGGAGCTTTGCTAATCGCACCTAGCCACAGAGCAGGACACCCAGAATTGTTGTACAGCTGGGCTTGACTCAGAAGAGTAGAGAGGAAATGGCCTCAGGCTGAGACAGATACGCCGAGACGTGGCCATGACAGCTGGCCAGGGTCATCCTGCTCCAGGAATGGCGGATGGCTTCCCTTGAGCCCTGAGCTGTCACAGCCGCTGGCAGGAGGCCGCTGCATGCAATGGCAGCCCAACAGGCAGGCGATGACGGATGACAAGAGGCGGCAGGGGACAAGATCACGTCTGTCCATCTCAGGGGATTCTGGGGTCATCCTATGGTGACAGACAGCGCGCCCTCTTGCCACAAGAGCCACACATCACGGGTTGGCACCACTGAGGCCTCTGGGCTCATGGGCAATCTCAGTAGACCAACAAGGCGTGACTCACTGGAGTTCAGCTTCTAGCAATTGGAAGGGCAGAAGCTTGAAACAGAAGGAAACCTTGACCATAGGAGAATTGTGATTTATAAGAATAAAATTTCCCATTCCTTTGGAGATATGAACTGAATGTCACTATGTATAGCTGAGGCCTGCGCACGCCCTATCATTAGAGAAAAAGGAGTGACTTCGCCAGGGGTTGTCATGCGGGCTAGAGGTCAAATATACACAATTACTCGGAGAAGTTCCTTGTGGCTATTAGGTGCTATAAAATAGTAACAATTACTCTTACCATTTTACCTACCATTTTAAGTTCATAAATACACCTAAGTTTTCATATGCTATTTTTCCAAAAAAATAAAAATGCCTTACTTAGGTTTTCTGCCCAAGTGCTTAAAAATGATTCAAGGGGTGGGTGGACCCATACAATTTGAATTTTATAGGGAAGAGTTGTCTGAGACAATCATTAGTCACACAATAGCATCAATAAGCATCCTCAGCACTACTCATAGGTGCCACGAGCTTCCCAGTGGTGAGACACCACGCCCAACACCCAAGACTCATGGGATGAAAGGTTTAACTTAGCCGACAGTTTGGGGAAATTCAGTCCGAGGCAGGAATATTGTGGCACATGGGCGTGGGAGATCATATTTACTTAGGATGTGGTAGCCAGGAAGGCACAGCATGGGGACACTGCTTACAAAAGCTGTTTTTTTTTTTTTTTTTTTTTTTTTTACCTTAAAACGTTTGACTAAGGAAACAGTTTCTCCTTCCATTTAAGGAAGGTATTTTATTTGAGAATCTACTATTCAACTGTGAATGATCAAGACAAAAGTTATTTTTTAACTGTTGTTTTTTCTTGTGTGGGTAGCTTAAGATGACAAATTGCCAACACATCTAACACTGCTTGTCCAAATATGCATGCAGTCTATATGTTCTGGAAGAACATTCGATTTAATTCAAAGACCATTAAGTGTGATTTTAATGTAGATGTCTTACCAATGCACAGCTTTGATAACAGATGTTATCCAGATACTCCAAAACAGAGATATGGAAACCACAGCAGCCAAGGAGGTTAAGATGCCGAGAGGTGTGCAGAAATAACTCAGCGTTGTAGATTTCTCCGCTTGGATTCCAATGATGGCAAGATTTTGCCATTCCTGCTGGCTAGTTCCTGCTTGGACACAGGATGCCAACTGGCTGTTTTGAGGTTCTGAGCAGAAGCTGTGCTTCTATGTCCAGATGACGGCAGCACACACGAGGGGAGGATTTCCACAGATGCATCTGGAGGCACCTGCCATGCAGGGCCCCACTTGTCTTCTGCTGGGCATCCTAATACATTGTCTGTGAGTCCTCTCTATGTCTCATGGACACCGGGCCTCTTATTATGTCTCTTTCGCAGAAAAGAAGGCTCTGTGCTAGTTCCGCTCATTTCCAGACTTTAAGCCGAATTCCCGAGTCTGTGTTCTCACTCCCGATGTGTTACTGTCCCCTTCTGAGTTGTTGCTTGTCGAATACTGACACTGCAAGGATCATAACTGGAGCACTGCTGATGTTCTCACCAGATCTCTGGGCACTCAGCACTAAGGCAAAGTCCCCAAAAATTCTCCACCAATAATCTGCTTTAAAAGGTATATTTGGAGTACCAGCTCCCTTTTCCCTTCCTGAGGCCATTTCCACTTCCACTGATGGGGACTTATCCATCCTGGACTCTGCAGAGCCAGGACATCAAGAGAGCCGTGGATGGCGGGGTGTGGAAAACATTTCACCGCAGACTGTTTTTTAAAGCTTATGTAGATAGTAGTCAGTTATTTCAGCAAGAAGCTATTTTTTAAAGAAATGTTTATAGGGCTGGGGAGATACCTCAGTGGCATAAGTGCCTCCCTGGCAAGCAAGAGGTTCTGAGTTCAGTCCCAAATACTGCTAAAACAAACAAACAAGCAAACAAACAAACGTTTCTAGTCCTCCTAAGTCAAAAGTATTTGTAGCTTTGGCTCACCAGTTTACACAGCATAATTACTCTTGAGCTGTTGCCAGCAGCTGGAGACCATAATCCGAGAAGTACTCAAAATAGAATCAGATTGAGTTAGTAAAATAAAAAAAAATGGGGGGTTGAGTGGTAGCTCAGTGTTAGCGCATTTGTGTAGTGTGTATGAGACCCTGGGCTTGATCATCAACACAGGAAAACAAGGTTATTTGCAGCTGATAAGAGCAGGCGCAGCATGGATCGCTATCAGGAGACCCAGTCCAGGTGGTCAGGGAGCTCAAGAGTGTGTGCTGCAGGCTGGATTATAAAGCAAAAATGACAAGAGTTGCTGAATTGTTCCACGGTTATTACAATGCGGGTCCCACACGCTAGTGGATTGGTTACTGTGTGACATTTTAGGAGGATTCGTATTTCACTTTTGATTACCAGAGGCATTTCTAAGAAAATAGCTAGTTTAGGTTGCTTTTGGTTCCAGTTTCATACAGGTAGCCAGTGGCCAGGGAATCCTCAAGGTGGTCGAGACTCTAGCTTGTCTTCACAGAGGTTTAACTCTTTACTGTAAGACCTTAACAAGGTCGCAACCGAGGGCAACGAAGCAGTGCCTCTTGACGGTACATCCACGCAGTATTTTGAAAACTCACTTTTATGCTCTTCTTTTGTCTTCACACATACTAGAGCATTTCCTCAGGAGTGATGAGCCTTGTTATTTTACACTAGCAACCAAAAGCTGAGTTTTCTAGCAAGTGAACTCTGAGAAACCCAAGTCCCTTTATAAACTCATGTTTTTGAAATTTCAGAACTTTGAACAAAATCCCAACTGCATGCTGTTTCCCCGAGTGTTCCCGTTGGCTAGCAGTCTTACCGTTGGCTTTATAAGATCAAGCCTTGTAAGGTCATCGCTTGAATGGTGAGTTACAATTTCGTATATTTTCTTCTAGGAGGCCTCAGTTTTCTTCCCTAGTGTTAGTAAATGTAAAAGTGGAACCACGCGTAGTATTTACCCTCTGCCCTCTGCCTGCAGATTTCTTATTGCTTTCTATTTAATTGTCTCAAATTGCTAGAGCATAGATACAGTTATCAAACTCTCATAAAACGACAAAACTGAGGTGCGCAGATGTTAGGAAACTTCTTACCTTTACGGAGCTGATTAGTGTGGTATCCAGGTACAAACCTGAGAAATCCAGCTCCAGAGCTTTATGCAGAATTTCTATGGCTTTCTGCTTCTAACACAGACACGGGACAGACTTGTCTGGTTAAAGCCCAGACGGTAGGCAGAGTCACTGTCTTCCTGAAACCTGTCAGCGACATGGTCACCTAGAGGAGGATGGATTCTCTCGGGGAATGCTATAACAAGCCAACGAACCAAGTGGAAGTTTCCCGCCAGCAGCAGGCACTTTGCCCCTGGGTTTCCTTTCCTCTTTGAGCGCTCCGGTCTCCTGGCAGGGAAGGTCCGCTAGGTCCGGTCCATCCTTGCTGACCTGCTCTGTGGGCCCCGCGTCTGCGCAGCACTCACCGCAGTTCTCCTCGTCGGCCTGGTTCCCGCAGTCATCCGCCCCGTTGCAGTGTAGCTGCTGAGGCAGGCACTTGGTGACGTTCCCGCAGGGGAAGAAGCCCAGGGGACACCTGATCTCCTCTGTGTGCCCACGGGAGACTGTGGAGAGAGGAGGGGAGGCAGGTGTGGGTGAGGAAGCCTGAACCCCGCTAGCCCCTCCTCTGCGTGGCACGGCCTTCAGCTCCCCCTCCCCCCATGGTATAGCCCTCATCTTCTGGTTCTTCTGACAAGACTTTGCCCCAACCCCCTCCTCTGTAGCATGCGCTTGTCCGTGATTCCAGGCAAGGCCAGCCTCAGACTCTCTTTGCTTTTATCCATTCTGTTTGGAAAGTCCTCGCCATCTCTTCTTGATGCTTTACCAGGGACCGAACTTGGGCCTTGGCCCTGAGCCACATCCTAACCCATAGATTGTATTTTCAAGCTTGGGTTCTGTTCCCTGCTAGCTATAGTTTTGTTTCGCCTTAGCTCTATGGATGATTGCCCTGAGAGAATAGAAAAGAAGACCCTTGAAAATGGCAAAGATCTGAGGCATACCCAAGGCACATTGGACACTCTCCTAGACTGGATTAACTCCTTTTATCCCTTGTCCTAGTCTACTTAGGGAGAAATCCTATAATAAGAGAAACAAACTATAGGCTCCTGGTAGGACCCATGTGAGGACTGCCTACAGTGTGGCCTTGTCTCAGAAGATCACATATAACATGCTCAGCAAAGATTTTCTAGAAAACTAAACAACAAAGGATGAAAGGCAGCAGAAAATGCCCCCAAGCCAGTCTGTTGGTTGCTCAGACAACAGTTCCTATTACACGTTCCTGTTTCTTCTGTCTCCTAGCAACAGCTGGTCACATTGACACACAGCTGATCACGGTGCTGCATATTGTAAGAACCAGTCAAAGACAGCCAAGTACTCTGCTTCTGTGCTTCCTGCGTGCTTATCCCTAATAAGCCCCAAACCTCCGGAGGTCAGGGACTGGTATTTGTGTAAAGAACCGCACCAGTGCTGGCAGATGTGACATAAAGCTGCCATGAAATCCTGTGTAACAGTTTCCATGTTTCTGCTTGCCACTATGTTTGTAGTGATGGAAAAATAAAGCTGTAGGAGGATTTGAGCTGAAAGACCATTCGGGATCCTGTGTGCCTTGGGAGCAGTGTTCAAGCTTCTAGAGGGGCTGGGGTTAAGAGAGGAGGGCAGGAGCGGAGGGGGAGCTGCCAATTAAGAGATGTGGCCAGAATTTGGGACGGATAGAGGAGCTAGGTCCTGGGGCTGTGGATGGGAGAATTGGGCCATGTGTCATGTGCACTTTAGAGCAAGGCCACACAGAGTGTGGCGAGCAGGCCTGCACAGCTGGGAGCTTGTCAGGGTGATGGTGGGGACGCTGGGGGAATGGGAAAGTGTAGGAGGAACGTGGTCATTTGTCTTCATTTCGGTCTTCTGCCCAACAGCTTTGTCATCTGGGGTCTCTGGCTCAGCACAATGCCTGGCCCACTGGCCACCAGG
>PVJA010056711.1:0-10731 GCA_004027025.1 Myocastor coypus
TCTTTATGCCAGTACATCTCTGTCATGATCAGTGTAGCTATTTCTTTGAAATGATTTTGACCTACCTCTTACATAGCCTATCAGTTGAATATAATCTTGATGAAATTTTGTTAAGGTATTATCCAATCATTAAGTCAATTTAAGAAGAATTACCATCTTACTAGTATTGAATTTTCTTATCCATGAACATAGTATACCTGTGTTAAATTTTTCTTATTTTACTTGTATCTTATAAACTTAACAAATGTCATCAAGCATGTCCAGCTGCGATTATCCCAGTGTTAAAGCAGTTAAGTAGTTTTTTGGGAAGAGTGGAACTTAAGTGAGTTCTAAAGGAATATACTTTATAAGTGAAAGAAAGTCAAATACAAGATTATTGTGAGAGAGCTAGGGAACTCCTAAGGGCTCTTTGCCTACTTCTAATGTAGGGTATGACCAGACATTGGGAATTTGGACCCCAGAAAAGAGGCTCACTATTGAAATTTAACCAAGTCACATGAAGTCCTGAACCAAGTCTTACTCTTTCACTGCTAACTGTTGTGTTTAGCTCCTGGAGTTGTAAGTGTATAGAGGGCATATTGCTAATGCTGCAGATGTTGCTGGATATGGAAGCATCTGCAGTGTACTTACCTTCTTTACTAACCATTCTTGCTCTGGTCCACTGTGTGCCCTCTCTCCAGGTTTTGAAAGTTTGTATGTGCACTTGCTCAAGCAACTATAGTGTGTCATCCATTGTACTTTGTACACATTGTTGCAGTTACCTTAGCCAAATGAAATGGGTCCTTGTTGACATCCACTGATGAAGGAACTAATCACAAAAGAAGATAAGTAATACAAGTAATAAAAGTCTCAGAGCCACATTCCAGCCTTGGTTCTAGGACTTGTGTGATTAGCTGTGGTGTGTTTTTTCCTACCCTGCTCAGAGTCTGGGAATATCCATGTGATTTATATGCTTGTTCACTGTGATTCCATAAATTCTGAGTATGTCTGTTTTCATAACCCTTGGCTTATGGTCTTTGGTTCTTTGGTGTTCTTTACATGGTATTTCAACTGTGTGCATCTCACAAAGATTTTGTTAAATTAATATGAAGATTTTTATTGTTTAATAATAGCATTTAAGTATAATTGATTTTTGCATAATGACATCATTTCCTCTAACTTGCTAACCTTACGTCTTTTTTTCTTATTAGTTCTGATAGCTGCATTATAAATTCCTTGTCTGTGTACATAGTTATATAATTTGCATGTACATAGATTTACTTTTTCCTTTCCAAACTTTATGTTTTTAATTTCTTTGTCTTACTTTATTATATCACATAATGCTTCCAGTACACTGTTAAGTAAGAGCAATAAAACTGAGCACCCACACTCTTCTCAAAGATCAATTAAGGAAGAAATATTTTGTGTTATACTGTTAAGCATAATGTATGCTAAGGACTTTTTCTGGATATCCATTATCAATTGAGGAAGTTTCTTTCTACACTTAGTTTTCAGAGTTTTTTTTTATGAACTGGTGCTGAAATTTGTTTTAACACTTTTTCTGTATCTGTTGAGATCATGTTGTGCTTATTTTCCTCTGTTGTGTGTGTTGCATTGTTGTTGATGGTCAGAGATTATAGGAATCTTGCACGTGTTCCTGTGACTAGCTCTGCTCATCCTGGTGTTGCTCTATGTTACATGGCTCATTCCGCTCAGTTCACAAGAACTGGGTGTTGCATTTTTGCCTTCACAGCTGGAGGCCATAGCCATGCCTCCTGTATTTCCTTCTGCCTGTCCCAGACCTGTTCCATGAGTATTCCCATTGGTGTCCTCCTAACACCAAGGGAGAAGCTGCTCCCCATCACTACTTTTTCTTCTAGGAACACTTTGTATCTCTTCTGTACTTCCATTGTCCACTTAAAATGTTTTGTATTAAAATTTCTGTTCTATTGATCTTTTAAAATTCTCTTCTAACTACTTGTTCCCCTAATGTTTATATGTATTTTTCTTTCACTGTTTTTAAGGTTTTCACCTTGTCTTGGTAGATATGCCTGCGTGAACATTGTGTGTGTGTGTGTGTGTGTGTGATACTGGAAATGAGCCCAGGGTTTTCCCACTGAGTTACCTTCCCAGACCTCATATTTTTAATTTTGAGACAGAATTGCACTAAATAAGTTGCCCAAGCTGGCCTAGAGTTTGCAGTCTTCCTGCCTCAGTGTCCCACAGTGTTTGGTTTACAGGTGTGCAGTACCACAACTGGCTGTAGATGGAGAGTTTTTAGTATTTATTCTCTGTTGTATCTATGGCATTTTCCGGCTTGTATGCTGTGGACTGAATTATATACCCCTGAAATTCACATTTAATCTCCAAGATGCTAATAGGTAGAAATGTACCTCTTGGAAGATAATTAGTTTCAATGAAGTGTTGAGAATAATACTGTCATGATGAGATTAGCACCTTAGAAGTAGAGGAAGAAAAAAAAATGTAGAGGACAAAACACCAGAATATGGGGGGCAAGGGTATGAGTTTACATGTTGAAAATTGTCTTTTCTGTAAATGTTGATTATGATGTAGTTCTCCAGGCAAGAATAGTCTAGATCACCAATCTGCCCTCACCAGTTATTGTCAGAACCCCAAGAGACATACAGGAGCACATGATCCTGATTTACATGCTGTGTGAGGCCTCCCTGACTGGGCTTATTAGATGGTATCACAGTGACTCCAGTTGTGTGTGACAGCATGGGAAACTACAGTTTCACATCTGGGGTCCCACTGTGCTATGGAAAGAGACTCTGTCCACTCTGTTTCTCACTGGGCTTTCTTGGGGGTTTTTTTTGGTTGTTGTTGTTGTCATTGTTTTGTTTTGCTTTATTATTATTATTTGAGACCTTTATTAACAGGTGCTTGCAGTTTATTGACTTCTTTGAAAAAAATCAAGTTGTAAACTTTTATTACAAATTAAAAATGAAGTTCTTAAAAATCTCAACTTGACCATATATGAAACAATTTAAAAACCTTTAAAGGTATATTGAGAAAAACCACGCTTTTTTAAAAAACACGTTTGTCATTACCAAAAAGAGACTTCTTTAGGTAAAAATAATAAAAAACCCATGCTGCGTAGGTAATGCAGATAGTTCTAGTTATCTGGTCAACAGGCAAAAAGCAAGCACTTAAGGTCTTCAGTTCCAATCTTTTATTCATTTCTTATTGCTGGAATTTCCTATTCGTTTCTTTCTTGCTGGATGACTAAACCAGATGATACAGAGATGTTAAACTGGCATTTACTCAGTCCCACCCTACTCAGCCTGGGGAGCTGAGGAATTCTCAACGGGTAGATCCCCTGCCATCTTGTGATTTAGGGTTTTCTGGGCATCTGTGTCGGTAATTGAAGTTGTGTCAGTTGTTGAAGTTGTGACGATATTGACATCAAGGTGGCTGCTGACCTTGGGTCTCATCTCCTTGATTTTCCTTATCTTCTTCATTGCCATCTTCTCTAGGCTGTCTTTGGCGAGGAGGGCCCCTGCAAAATCATGGTCTATAACCTCGATACATATTCTGCCTCACTTGTCTACCTTGTTCTCCTGCACCCTGGTTGTCAGCACTCTCTATCACTTCTCTTTGCACAAAAGGGTTAGAATACTGTGGTAGATGTCCATAGGGTCTCCGCATGTAGTAAGGTGGGAACCTTCTCCTGTGGTAGGGCCGGCATTGTTGGGCACTCTGATCCTCATTCTTTTCCCCACTCTCACTATTCTGGCAATTCTGCTGGTAATTGCCTGGAGGACCCCTACGAGTATTTACTGTCTTGAACTGGAACTCCACCAGGGCCTGTAGTATTTGCTGCCTCCACACCCTTTTCTCCTTCAGCAACATCAAACTCCACAGTCTCTCCATCTCCTACACTGCGAAGGTACTTCCTGGGATTATTCTTCTTTATGGCAGTCTGGTATACAAATACATCTATCTTCCTTGGTGTCATTCCTGTTGATGAAGCCATATCCATTTCTTACATTGAACAGTTTTACTGTTCCCAAAACCTTCCTTGTGATGACCTTCTTGTCCCTTAGCTCCCTGTACTGCTGCTTGTGGTGTTGGGCTTGGTGTCAGCAGTGTAGAGGGTGGGGACAGCAGGGGAGGGGGGAGACAGCAGGCAGCTGCTGAGTCCCAGCCTCACTGCTCATTGTAGCAGTGATGGTGACTGGGACTGGCTGCAGCTCCTCCCAGGGTCTGATGGTAACTAGGCTGGCGGTGGCAGTGGGGCTGCCCAGGGCTCTCTGGGATCTGCTCTCTGTTCCTGCTACCCATCGAACTCTGGGCTTTCTTTGTTCCACTCTCCTGCTGACTACTGAGACATGTCTTGTCCCAGCAGAGAAAGAGATCCTTCTCTGGCTTTAAAATTGCAAACTATTCAGGCTATCTTATGCATTACAATTTGTGGTCCTGGTCACACTCAGAAGGACCGTAACTGTGACCACTGGCAACCATGAAGGGCTGAATACTAGCGCTGTGTAAGGAGTTCAGGCAGTGTTGAAGGTGCTTGGATTGTGCCCCATTTTAAGTAAAGAGATGTTTAAGAAAAGATATTGGGAAAGAATATCATGGAGATATATTATGATTTGGTACAGAACAATGTTAGCCTATTAAAAGATATTTTCTTGAGTCTGACTAAAGTTTGTTGTCTAGTGCATTAGTTCCTGATCTTTAAGTTTTTTCCCCATGGATTTGTATTTTTATAATTGAGAAAATATGTATGAATATATGGAGTTTCTCTGTGTATATTTAGTTTCAGTATATCTCTGTGTAGTTTCAGTATAGCACATATAAGCACAAATATATGTGTTCATACATATATACTAATGTGTCTCTCTCCACAGTCTAGGAGCTTCTTTCCACTAGTCCTAAGGCTTGGTGTGCAGTTTGGCCTTACCTAAGACCTCACCACTGTGTACTAACTAGGGTTTTCAAAAGAATTCTTTCAGAAGAAATCAGCCTTACCTCCCCATGACTTTTGTGAGGGAACATTCTAAGTGATGAATCATTAGTGTCATAATAATCTTGTCCCAGGTTCACACCATCTTTTCTTCACTTGATCTTAGCCAAAAGGCCGAGAAGCGATACACCATCTTTTCTTAACAGTCATCTAGATTAAACAAAGGTGTATCCTACTTGGATTGAACTTAATTTGTGCTATAAATTTGTGAAGTAATACATTTAAAAATTTTCTAATTTTCAGAGGCATTTGCTTTAGCTTCCCTCTCATTAAGAGAAAAAATATTTATTTTTTATTATGTAAAGACTGTGTTTAGCATGTCTTAATACATATAGAAAAGCAGAAAATATTAAAAATCGTTAATAATTCCTGCCAAACCAGGATAATCATTTTAACATTTTGCTGTATACCTTCCCACACTATTTACTAAATGAGGGTTTGAGTTGTTGGTTTGTTTTTGTTTTTGCTTTCAGTTCAGGAAATTAAACTCAGGACTTTCATGCAGAGTGAAACCCACAGCCCTTTTTCAGGTTTTAGTTTGAGACAGGATCTCACTCAGTTGCCTAGGCTAGGCTCAAACTGAGGATCCTCCTGTCTCAGCCTCATAGAGTTCTGGTTTACAGAAATGTACTATAATAGCTGGCTTCTTTCTGGGTATTTTTAGCAAAAATGCAAGCATTCCTATTCATTTGAATTATTTCAGTGCATTTCATATTATTTGGTTTCTGTAAATGGAGATACCTAGAGGGATGTTAAAAATGTTTCTGCTGGCTCTCTTAGACTATGGAATTCAGACCATTTATATTATCTTCTCTTTTCCTTTTCAAAATTCTCATCTGACTATTTTTAATGATCTTCTAACCTTTTCTTAGAATCCATGGTTTTTCACTGATCATATTGTTTACACACAGTATTGTCAAGGGCTGCCGGCAAGATCAGCAGCCATCTACATATACAGTGTCCTTTCTGTCAGAGAGTTCCTAGGTACAAGTACAGCACTTAATGCAGAGACGCCTGCCCACAGCACTCTAGGACAGCAGTGCTGGAACAGCAGGCCCCAGTATAGGATGGGGAAGGCATGGAGAATGTCTTCTGAGAGGAAGGGAGTTGAGCTAGAGAATGGGGTTCATCTGGGCCCACATCAGAAAGACAGGAGGGCAGTCTGCCCAAATCTGAGAGCACTATGGATGTCTGCTAAGGATACTGCTAGATATTTAATAAAAGAAAAGAGATGAAAAGAAATAGAAAATAATACAGGGGCCGATGAGATGGCTCAGTGATCTAAAGCTCCTCCTTAGGCAAGCTTAGGCAACCACAGGGACTGTGGTTCAATCCCTGGCACCACATGCTGTGCCAGCCCCATCTCCAGGGCAGGCTGAGCTGGTCTTAATATAAAATAAATAAACCAAGTGTAAAAAAAAGAGAAAATAATACAAAAGATGAATGTGAATTTGTGTATTACTAAATAACACCTGTACCACTGACTGTTCTGGAAAACAGGCACTGAACAGGACAGATGCAGAGGTTTATTGGGCAGTAACACCTGGTTGGGCTGGGAAGGAAGCTAAATCCTAGGATAGCCTGCCAGCTAGATCTTGGGAGTGACCAGCCCTATGACTGCCATGCTTGGGCTTTGGCTGAGTCTTCCCAGACTTACCTGAGAGCCATCTCTGACCTTGAGCATGCACAGCTTGAGGGCATCACCTAATACTCCTCTTTCCTCTGAGGGTCTGGGCATGTTCATAGCTTCCACATATCCACAAAGAGTTAGGATTCTGTCCACAGAATGACAAAGAGTGATCAGCATGAGTGGGAGCAGTTGTTTTTTTAAAGTAGAAGTAACATGACTCAGACTTGTGGGCTGTTCAGTTATGCAGTATACTTAGCATTCTGCCAAAAACTGTGAGGAGACTGATATATATCGAGGAAAAAAAGTCATTGTCCATAGGACTATATTATCTAGATACCTAGAACAAAAACTAACATATGTAGAATAATGTTGAAGAGTAAAAGAGTGCAAAGAAGTCAAAGTACAGTGCCCAAGAGGGTCAGAGGAGGGTGTGGTTCTCAGGTTTAATTTAATAGGAATTTGAGATAAAAGGCAGTTAGCAGACACTGATTAAATGTTCCCTATACAGGGGTCCTGGTGAAGGAGGTGATAATGTATGAGGGCTTTGCAGGGGTAGGGCAGATAGCCACCTTGATAGACTGTACAAAATCCTCATAAAGACAGGAAGGAGGATAAGAGAGAAAGAGGGTGGCCCAAGAGGAAAAATGCCACTTGAGTACAGCAAACTTGACTCCAGGCTCAGGTCCTGGGAATTAGGTTGCTGAAGAGCATACCGTGCAGGAGCAACAATGGAAACACCAGTGATGGCCTGCATATTGAAGTGAAGGAGAGTGAATAGTGGCTAGAAACAAGAAGCTGTGGGGGTACCCTGATTTCTGGGGGAAGGTAGAAATAAGTCCTTCATATGACAGGCTGCTGAGAAGACTGGGGGGACCCAGCACCCTTGCCATGGAGGTATTGCTGCCTGATTGCTGTGTCTGCTTTTGGCACACAACCAGTTTTATTTTAGTCTCCAAGTTGCACATATGGTTAGCTTTCATGACTCAGAGCAGAGAGGCAGGATACAGAAGTCACCCTTCCACAGCACAGCTGGGGCTAGAATTTGGCTTTTCTCATCTTTCAGTCCAATGATCTGTTCCCAAACCATAGCTTCTCACACTTTTCACATACAGATTCATCCTTGCTTAACACTGGGTTTAAGCTTTTAAAATGCCACCTTGATTACTAATGAAATTTTCTGGGGAGCAGAGAATCTTTTGGAGTGAAATATGGTCTTAAATGTAGCAATCCAGCTGCCCTGGATCCTTCTGGGTATGAGTCTTCCAAATCAGATCCTATAGATAGGAAAGCTAAAACCATGTCTAAAATGACTTAATTCTAAATGACAGGAAAAGCAAGGGAGATGAACTCATTTCTACTTCCATCATCCCAAGAAGGACCTGGCTGTGAACAACACAAGAATCTACACAAATGGAGACCTCACATTGGTAGACCCAAAGCTTCCCTGGCACTTTTAATAAATGGTGTAACCTGGTGGTTTGATATATATGGTGTTTTTTTGTTTTGTTTTGTTTTTCCCCATATACGCCTGCTGCTCATAGGAGGGTGAGTTGGCTCCCATCTTAACTTTCTTGGTGAAAGAAGTATGTGCACACTGCAGATGCTCAGCCAGTCATGTTTCTGACGTGCTGTTTTGGTCCTGCTTAGCATTGTACCCATTCACTCTATATAGACTGAAAAGGTTAATATCTAGTTGGAAATGATTTCCTTTGATGCTGTATAAGCTGATGTGAATGTAGTAGAGAATTTGGCCATGCCCAAAGAAAAAGTCTGGCCTTTGTCCCAAGCTTCTGTCAAATCAGATAGGAATATTTTTGTGTGGGCCAGGGCCAGCCATATCCAACAGTCCTGGGGTGGGTTCTTCATAGCAGGAAGACCAGCCTATGTCTAAAGAACTCTGAGTCCTATAGCAGTCAACTGGTGGCTGAGAGCAGTCCACTAGTCAGCCATACCTATGTGGTAGAGCTAGGATGGCCTTGCTGGTTGGCAGTGTCACAGTTACGCATTGTGCTTAGCACATCTGCCAGAAAGTGAAAGGAGACTGATATATATCAAGGAAAGAAAGTTATTGTCAATAGGAATTTATTGTTATATCCATCCTGGGAAGGTAGCATGCCCAAACTATAGATAAAGGACACAGAAAGTCCCCCCAAATGAAGCTTTCCTGAACTATGTCTTGTGGTCTGACTACTGACTTGTATTTCTCTGTAGTAAATGGTAACCAACATGGTGTGTTCAGGGTGTCCTAGTGAAGTACCAGATCTAAGGGGGTTGGGAATCCTTCACCTATAGATGGCATCAGTAGCTGGAGCTGTCTGGAGAAACTTCAGATACATTGACAGACAGAACCTGTGACAAGTCCTTACTACCTGCATACTGTGGCACTTGTATGTTTGCTAATCCTAAGCACAAGGGATCAACCTGGTGACCAGGTAGTCTTCCTCTCTGTACCACTGTGATAAAGAGGGTAGCAGATGTCCAGCTAGGCCAGGTTCTGAGAAAAGCGGCAAGATGCAATGCATATGCTGGAGCCACAGAGAGCAGCCATGCTAGAGAATTGTAGACAGTGGTGTGGATCCATGTACAGCCAGCCCCACACAGCTGAACCAGGATCCTGTCTTGACCCATGCTGCAGACATGGAACCATCTGTTGCCAGCTGGGTCTGACCCAGGATACTTGAAGAAACTGTCCATGTATGGATGTAGAGAGGGAGAGAAAGATGAAGGCTGAACTTCTAAGGAGTGGCCTATGTTAATGACAGTCTTGTCACCTATTTTATAGAGAGCATTTTCAGCAGGTGTTTTTCTCATCTATGGACTCAAAACATGAGTGAATGTCTCACAGCTCCATGTCCACACTGAGATAAACACAACACCCATTTCTATCCCTTCTAGGGTGGTCCAGTGTGCTCTGGTACTTGAGCCACCTGAAGATCTCTGTTAAAGTGACTTCCTGGGCTGTTTTGTTTTTTTGTTTTTCTGTGTTGTTGTTGTTGTTGTTATTGTTGTTGTTTTTTCCTCAAGTGAAAAATCTTTATTGTAAACATTACCATGGTGATACACCCTCCTCCTAAACTGATATCCCACTTCCTAAAGAGGCTGAGGCAGGAGGTTCAAAAGTTTGAGCCAGCCTGAGCAACTTAGCAAGATCTGATTTAAAAAAAAATTTTTTTTTTTAAACAGCTGAAAACATAGCTGAGAGCAAAAGCTCTGGGTTCATTCTCTTGTCAACAAACATAACAAACTTTCTATACCAGCTATGAAAATAATCTTTAAATTTTAAAAGTATAGGTTTTAACAGTGTCCAGGTAATTTTTTTTTTTTTTTTTTTTTTTTTTTCCTTCATACACAGAGCTGGCAGCTATCCAGCTGTGGGTGGAGATGCAGTGTTTCACTAGCTTACTTCCTAGGTTGTTGGTGGGGAAAGCACTTGTGTTACTTGCTACAGCCAACCTTGAAGTCCTAAAGAAACATCTCCCTGGAAAGTGTCTCTGCCCTCACTTAGCCTGTGGGCAAGCTCTTTTGTAGTTTGCTAAAATAGGCAGCCTTGGCCCTGGGCTTAGTGAAGCAAGAGTTCACCTCACAGCCTTGGTCTTTCTTCCATAGTGGGTCCTGATGATACCCCACTGCCACACAGAGTTATTTTGCAGTCCTTTTGCAACTTACCCTGAGGCTTTGTGTGCCTGCCTCCGTGTTTAGAACCAGTGACTCCCTATAGAAGAAGAAATTCTTTTTTATTAATTTACAAAATTTTTTTAATATAATGTTACTACTTTAGAGAATTACTGTGATTTCCTGATCTCATGTTTCTTTTTTTTCATGATTTAATATTTTTGTTGTTTAAATTTAACAATGGTTTTATTACATATTTTCATCATCAGATCACTACAGATTAATAGAGGTAGGTATATAAGATTGATCAAACAATTAAACATTAACACATTCGATCAACATTACTTTTTTTTTCTTTTCCCTTTTCTTTTTTTAAAAGTTGACATATTGCATATTGTCTTCACAATAGTTCTACAGAGCACAGTGTGTGGGCATGACCCACCTCCCTATTGATGTTGCTAAGAAGAAAAGAAAAAAAAAAAGAAGAAAGGAAAAGAAAATTCTTCTCTTTGGACTAAGA
>PVJA010056712.1:0-10709 GCA_004027025.1 Myocastor coypus
AATTTTCTTTTCTTTTCTTTCCTCTTTCTTCTTAGCAACATCAATAGGAAGGTGGGTCATGCCCACACACTGTGCTCTGTAGAACTATTGTGAGGACAATATACAATGTGTCAACTTTTAAAAAAGAAATAAAATTAATGTTTATTGAAAGTGTTAATGTTTAATTGTTTGATCAATCTTATATACCTATATCTATTAATCTAAACTGATCTAATGATGAAAATATGTAATATAACAATTGTTAAATTTAAACAATAAAAATATTAAATCATGAAAACAAGAATGTATTTATTTTTAAATGCCATATGTGCATCATTTCCGTTGCTTCATTTGTATTGGTTTCTAGTTTCATTGCATAATGATCTGACAGGAAGCACAGCATAATTTCAGTTCTTTCACATTTACTTAAGCAATGCTTTAGTGCCTGTGAGCACACTAAAGTTCCATGAGCTGCTGAGAAGAGTGTTCATTCTGTGGTCCAGTGGAAAAGTTGGCCGAAGTCTATTAAATTCATTTATATAAAGGTTTTATTCAATGCTGACTGGTTCATTAATTTTTGTCTAGCTCCTTTGCCTCTCTATGATCATGGATTGCTCAGTGCCCTGACTACAAGTGCGTCCATAGTGGGCATACGTGTCCAGCAGCACTTCTTCATGAAGCTGGGTGTGCTGGTGTTGAGCACATGTGCTAATAATTACCTCTGTCTGTTGGACTGGTCTCTAAAGCTAGATATGGTGGCTTTCTTTTTCTCTTTTGATCAGTTTTAGCTTGAAGGCCTCTGTGTCCAAACACAAAACAGCTCCTCCTGCTTTTGTTCAGGTTCCGGTGCTATAGAGTATTATGTTCCCTCGTCTGACTTTCCAATGGTGGGTTTCTCCCTGGGCTGGTGGCTACGTCAGAGCTGCTGGCCATCCCTCTCACTTGCCACCTTGAGGGACAATCTGGGATGTGGGCCTGAGTTCTGGAAACACCAGGCACTGTTCCTAGACACGTGGCTGGTGGGTCCAGGGGTGGTGGCAGGGGTAGCCTAAATACCTCTGCTTAAGGAGTAACAATCGATTTATGGAAAGCCAAGCTCTTACCCAGGCTTTGATTGGAGGAGGTACTCACCTGTGTGCTCTGATGCGCCACCAGCCGTAGGGGGATCAATCATTTCCTTTTTGGTAAAATGTCTCTGTGACATTGTGTAATAGGATAGTTTTGAGGCCCCACATGTGCGGCCTGCTACCTGTGAAGGTATTTAGAGTCCAAAGACCAGAGTTGAAGATGGAGAAGGAAAGCTTATCGACTGAGTTCTCCTCCTCCCACAAAGGAGAGGATCCAATCAGTGTTTCCATATTCTTTTTCTCTTTGTGTGAAAGTTAAACAAGGTGCCTAGCTCCAGCAATGGTCACCGATATCCCTGTAGAGCAGTGAGAAGCCCCACCCCACGGATACTGGGAGTGCTTACACGAGCTGGAAGCAGGTGGGGTGGAGATGTACACCGTGCTCACACTCACTCAGCCTGCTGCTCCGCCCATGGAGAGCGAAGCCCCGCTGCAGCCTGCGAGCAAACCACCAGAGAGCAGCCTTCCGGTGGCTCCACCAACAGCGGCTGCTGCGAAGCAGCGCCTCGAGCAGATGACCTCATCCCCTTTTCAGTGGTGTGCAGCTGTTCATCCTGTGACTGAGGTTTTGAGACTTTCCTCAATATTTGTAAATCAGTGCTACTAGAAGCAGATTTCCTTTAGCTGAGAAGGCCAGCAATACACCTTCAATGCCCTACCTTAAGATGATATGAGCATTAGAGCCCTGCCCTGTCTCAGAATTCCTTTCATTAGTCATCTTAGCTAGCTGTCTTGTCTATAACACAACACACTGGTCCGTCCACATTGGTGGAATCAGTACTAACAGGGAACCCTAAGCAACACAGAGCTGCCACAGTGCGCATTTTGGCAAGACACACTCGAGCCACAGCGTGGAACTAAACACCGCTTAGGGGCCTCCTGCTTCAGTGCAGTCTCCCCGTGTGCCATGGCGTGGGCACGTCGCACCGCACCCTTCCAGGCTGCAGGGCAATTTCTTGTGCAGTCCTGTCTCACAACCAGAGAAAAGCCCCTGGAGATGCCTGAAACTTCAGACACAGCCTCGTATGTCCCCGCCTGGCTTTCTACAGCTCACTTGGCGAGAGATCTGACACCTGCTGGTGTCCAGCAGCAGTCCAGGCCACGCAGCCTCTGGAGAGGCTGGGTCTGCAGACTTCTTGGACTCCTGAGCTCCCAGCCCCACACACCCAAAGCCTGGCGTGCAGTGCCAGTGAGGCACTGCATGGGCTATGCGTGCCCACTCGTGAGGGTGCTGCAGAAGTAGGCGCTGGGGGCCGGGCCCTGCCATGTGCTGGAGATAATTTCTCTCATGCCGAGAGAGCTTCTGGCTCCATTTTAGTGGCCCTATGTGGAAGACTAAGAGCAGAACCATGAGGTTGCCAGGCAGCCCTAGTCACCACTAACAGCACATGTCATGTGAACCACAGATCCAAAATGTGGATATGCCTGGCAGCACACTGCCATAGCATGCAGGCCAGCTGGTGCTGGCATAAGGGAGCTGTGAAGCATGGGCTATACATCTGAGGTCGCCCAGAGGCCACAGGTCCCACACCTGCCCTCCGGGGCCAAGAGACTTCCCCACCATGGTGTGGTGGCAGAAGAGAAAACGTGGGACGAGGTCACGAATGCTTCTGAGAAAGCCTCTGCTCTGCAGAGCCAGTAGCTCTCTTCCAGGAAAAGCACGAGGGACGGTGCAGAAGAGCAAGCCTCCAACTGCCTGGGAACTTTGGAGTTGTCGCGAAGGCAGAGAAGGCCAGCTGCACGAGCATGCATACGTCACAGCCTGTGCCAGCGAGCTGCCAGCACTCTGAGGATATCAGAAGCAGTATTTTGGAATACGGAGAACACGGATGTCTAGGAAAAGCTTTATAGGTGCACTTCTCCGAGTCCTGAAGGCGGCCGTTTCTCCTGTGATGTCCACTGGACCAGAGCCTCAGCTGAAATTGACTTGACATTGTAGAGGACAGGACGGCCTGCTCCCCAGACCCCATCCTGTGTTAGGCCAGGGAGCCCAGAGGCAGTAGCCTCTGCCAAATGGGCCATGGATCAAATTAAAAAAGTGTGCAACTGGGCGTGACACAACCGGGGGTGAAAGAACTGTGAGCACGCTCGGCAGTGTGCCCTACATGCTGATTTTCATCTGCGCATGCGCACTTGCAACAAAGTATGGCTTTGCATGATGGAGTGCTGGGGTGGCCTGGTATTAACGATATAAAGTGCTGTTAATAATATAAAGTGCTCTCTAAAAGTGCAATTTCAAACATTCTCCGAAAGAACTAAGTCAGACAGTTGTGAGAGAAAAGCCCAAGGACGGCGAAGCGTGCCATCTGACAGGCACACCTAGAGAAATGTGCGGTGCATTTTTAACACATTTTGTTTTTTAAAACCCAGGTGTTGGTTTTAAAAATGAAGCCAACTCGTATTTTCCCCGACATGGGTGCTGTAGCTTTGTGTTGTGGCCAAAGTCCACCTGGCCGGGCACGGGCTTTTTCATCAGTTTGATTTCTGGTCACGGCTCAAATGAAGTATTGGATAGCCACGTTTTCCACAAATTAAGTTTCTGCATTGGCTAAATTCTTCAGACAAAGCCTGATGCATTTTCTTTACAGTGCGTCCAGTGGCCTCACTGGCTGCACCATGACAACTTTTCAGCGTTAGTTCCTCGATGATCCTTACCAGAATGCCGGTTCACAGAAGAGGAAAACGGGTGGATTACTTTTTGTGAGTGTTGCGGCAGTGAGCAGCTGAGCGGCCGCGCCGAAGCCTTGGCTCCCCCGTGGGGCTCCTAGCGCTGCTAATTTGATCTCAGGAGTGAGGAGAAGCATAAGGCTGCCAGGACAAAACGCGTGTTGGACGCCTGCCCTCGCGCTATTAACAGAGCCGCCCGGAGCCGACCTGAGCGCTGGCCAGTGCGTGCTCTTCCGCGACAGAGGCTTCCAGCGAAGCGCTCAGCTCCGGGGAGCAGCTGCATTGGCGCTGCCTGGCCTGAGGCGCTTGCTGCAGGGCAGCCTGGGCTTGGGGTGACAGCGATACCGACTGCAGAGGTCCTCTGAACCCTCTCTCTGGGCTCCCGGTGCAGTGTGCCCGGGCTATGAAGGGTAGAAGCGGGGAACATGCCCTTCGTAGCCCCAGGCGCCCAGCCCTGAGGGTGTAGGCCCTGCTGCTGGCCTCTGCCCTCTCTGCAAAGAAAGGAGAAGCCCAATGCCCCTGCCCCACTTCCTGGTGTTCTGCCCCCTGCGAAGCCTCTTGTGAGCGGCTCTGCCTGGAGCTCACACGGGCCAGCGACCCTCGGTCAGTCGGCAGCGTGCGCCTTCCTGCTGGGTAAGAAGCCGGGTGGCCCTGGGCAGCGTGCAGGCTGAGGCCCCAGCAGCTATGCATGGACGGAGCGAGGCAGGACCGCACCTATGTGGACAGTACAGACCGGTGTGTTAGGTGCGGGGCTCAGGGGCGGTGGTGGCAAAGCCAGAAAACGCTTACGCGGGGTCTGACTGGACGGGGAGCCTACAGGCGGGCGGTGAGACTGAGGCTTCGCCTCAGGACCTTGGTGCGCCCCGAGGAGGCGCAGGAGTCCAGAGACAGACTAATTTGTCTCTGCTGTATAAAGCAAAATCTCCAGACAAGAACGTGTCCTGAAACTCAGAACCTAGGCTGGTGGTATTGTGCTCTATGTGAACACAGCCCAACCTTGCGTTTAGAACATGTATAAGATAGTTTCCAAGCTAGCACGGGATGATTTCACAATTAGGTGGAGGTGGCCGTCAGATAGACATAGATGCTTTCTGTTGCGGCAGCTACGGATCAGCCATACGTTTATGTAACGCAAACATCGCTCTTTCTCCTCGCGAGTGTGTGGATGAGGACAGCGGTGGCAACAGCTCCTGGCAGCAGTGACACAGAGCCCTCACTGTCTCATGAGCTGATTTTATTTACTGCTCTTTGCAGCCCATGTTGGACACCTCGAAAGGCAGAGGCTAAAGACGGACAACTGTCGCTGCCTTTGGAGGTGTGGCTGCGGTCAGGCTGTGAGACAGCACAGGACCACCCTCCATGCCGCAGTCCCACCCCATGCCCCCAGCTGAGAAGGGCCAGCCGCTGCTGCCCTGGGCTGAGATCGCTCGCATCAGCTTCCTGCTTGGCTGGACACTCCTTCGCTAGCTCAGTGGTCCTCTGAGTGACCCCTCAGCACAGTGCTCTTGGATGCAAGCAGAGCTTCCATCTCTGTACTTTCCTGGGCTCCGACGGCTGCAGGGTGTAGCCACTGTGGTCAGCTCCATCAGCTTCAGGAGCGATCACTGGCTATGGACCCACGTGCTGATGGCTGCTGCGCACCACGGAGCCTCTCGCTGTGCAGCTGAGGAGCTAGGAGTGCAGAGCAGATGAAGCCCCAGGACCCTGCTGTGGGTGGCTTAGAGACAGGGTGCAGATGTGTCCTGGGGCCAGGGCAGAGGGGGGCAGAGTTCCCAAGGACAGGCCACAGCCTGCAGCAAGGTGCTGAGGTCCTGAGGTGCAGGGCGAGCGCTGTGGGCAGAGCACACCCTGGGGTGCGCCGGCGGGCTGACGCCTGCTCAGCCTCCAGGCCCCATAGTGCATCTCTGCCTCTACCCACACTTTCCATCTCAGATCGCAGCACCAGGTCAGGCCAAATACAGGCAGTCTTCACTTCCTTATGCCTCTGGGTGCCCATAATGAGTTTCTTACAACAAAACCTATGGCGCCTACATTCGAATGAAGGCAGGCTCCTGTCCTCACTGTGATGGGTAAAAGGAGGGGTGAGTAGGGGTCGGCCCGGGGTGTTGGTCACTTAGAGCTTTTCCGGTTCGCTCCCCCTCTCAATGCCAGCATTTGCTATAGCATCTTTGCTTTCACTAATATCTTCCTGCTATGTAATCATTCATAGATAAATTCCTGAGAGTGACGGCAGCATTGATATTTTCGAATAGCTTTGACCTTACCAAACACTTCCGCAAACATGTTTGGACTTACACTCCACAGCTGTATACTGCTTCTGCGCAATGGCTATCTTCAATATGAATTGGGCAAGTGTGTGCTCACCTGCAAAGCTTCTAATTTCAGTCCTTAAGTCTCAGAGCCACCCTGCCTGAGGACTGTGCATTGGAACATACTTAGAGCTACAGTGAGACTGTGCTGTCTCTGTACACAGAGTGAATTCTTGGCTCACCCGTGCGGCGTGCACACACATGCTACAGGCTTTCCTGCCAGGTGGTGCAGTCATTAGGCGAGGTGCTCTCTGTGACACTCTTCCCTCTAGCTGTGCTCTGCGGCACGCACACTCCTCCAGAGACTGCAGCCAGATGCTCACATGCCCCACTGCAGACAAGACATGGTATTCCTCCACATCAACTTTAGAAACTTAGTGTCAAGTTTTTCAGGAGAAATTCCTGCTAGTATTTTCATTCAGGTGACTTTTTTGTTTTATAAATTTTCCCCTAATTTAGAAAAGCATCAGCTATTTTATCCTTTCAGATGATATCATGTAGCAATATTCTGTTGATACTTTGCTGACAGTGTAACAAGTGCTTATTGGTGTGGGGCGATAGAGTCTCTTCCTGACAGAGCGGGCCCTGCAGGAGGCGTGGGCCCTGCAGGAGGGGTGGGCCCTGCAGGAGCTTCACCAGTGGAGACCTGGGGCTCCAGGGGACGGTGGAGCCCACCTTGCACTGGACGAGGGCCACGAACTGGGTAGCCTCATCTGGGACTTTGCTCTTCACATCCGAACCTACAAAACCTCTCACCCAGGCTAAGTGGCAGGCGTGGACTTCTCTGAGCAGAACATGTTTTCAAATGTTAGCAATGGACTGTTCAGCTAGGGCTAATGACATTCAGCAAAGCTTTTCAGGAAGTAAAGTTCTATTAAAATTTTCCAAATTTAGAAGTGTTATTTAGTATTTCATATGTGTGTGTATGCTACATGTATTCATAACCTGCATATTATATGTATACAGATGTATAGATAATATGTGAACATATGCCTAATATATACACATACATACATGTAGAAACACATCACCACAGAGCAGAGTGGATGATGGGTCAGAAGGCCAAGCCTGGCCAGCCCCCACCTATACCAATGTCTGTTTTCCTCTTGAAAACCTTAGAGATCCCAAAAAGGTGGATCAGGAAAAAGTAACTGATCCCAAGGTACAGAAGATACAATTCCTTACAAGGACAGGAATGAACATAGATTAAATGAGCTCTCATACACTTGTGCTATATCTCGACTTCTGAGATGCTCTGCGTCCCTGGCTGTTCTGTGCTGAGCGTTCCCCACCATGTTCCCTGGGGCTGTGCAGGATGATGGTCCCCTTCCCCAGGCTCTGCAAGAGGACAGTCTTCTTCACCAGGCCATGCAGGAGGATGCAGTCCCCTTTGCCTGGCTCCAGCTACTTCTCCCACAGGAGACAGTGAGTGTCGCAGAGGTTAAAAGCCATGCCAGCGTCTTGCGACACAGCTGTGGGTGTAAGTGGATGGGAAGCTAGCAGGCACCAGAAGGACCAAGGGAGAATGGCCAACAGTCAGGAGGACACGGCGTCCCCCTCGCCCAGCTTGCTGTGATCTGCAGTTGTGCCCGCAACTGAATGGTTGCCTGTGCATGAGACATCAGGGTTTATTTCATTTTATGGACAGGAGTAAAACGGAACCTCAGGACAAAATGACGCAAGAGTAACAGCAGCTAATACATTGTACAGTGTCATCCTTGAGGTACTTCTTCGCAGTGTAAGACACACACAGATGTTCCCCAAATGACATTAGCACAAACCTTTATTTTCAATGAATTTAACCAAACTAGTAGCATAACGATCTTGTCTTTTCTGCTCCCATCCTTTCCCCTTCTTCCTATCCTAGCATCTTTTTCCTTTGGACAGTTTCTCCCGATCTTACAATTTCATGAATGCATAATAACACACATTTTGGACTTTATTTACTCAGCCTCTCATGCCAGGGAGACACTACGACTTCTGCACATGTGAGTCTGGCTTACTTCACGCGGGAGTGTGGCCTCGAGACAGCCATTTATCCATAAAAAGTCTCAAGTTTATCTCCTTTTTTATGGCTGAGCAGTGCTCCACTGTATTAAAAAAAATAATCGCATCTTCCTTATCTATTCCTTGGTTGATGGGCACTTGGGATGATTCCAAGGTTCAGCTATGACGATTTCTAGTGTTATAAGCATGAGTCGGTGCATGTCACCGTGGCAGACATTTTTAATTCCTCTAGGAAGATACTCAGAAGGGGAATAGCTGGGCCGTTTGGAACTTCTCATCCTGGTTTACGAGGGCTCCCCTTGCCAGTTTCCACAGCAGCTGCACCGCTCTGCACTCCCAATGGCGGAGAAGGGTTCCTTTTCTCCACAGCCCAGCCAGCATCTGTTATTGGCTGACTTTTTGGTGCCAGTCATTCTTCACGGTGGGATGTGGAACCTCAGCACTGCTTTAGTTTGCATCTCTTGAATGATGAATGATGTTGGCTATTTCCTCACCTAGTCCTTTGCCACTTGCATTTATTCATCTGAGAAGTGCATATCCATGTCAGATTTCCATGTTTTGGATTGGGTCCTTGAATCTGGGAAGTCTGACTTTTATCTGTTCTTCAAGTGTTCTAGATGTAAGTCCTTCGTTTGAGGAATAACTGCCTAGTGTTCTTCTACTCTGAGTTTTCTCTGCACTCTTCATGATTTCTTTTGATGCGCCAGTGGTTTTTAGTAAAATGAGATCCCAGCTGTTTATTCTTTGAACTATGCCCTGTACAATCTGGATTTTGTTCAAGAGCTCTCTACCTACCCATATCTCGTTAAGACTTCTACCTCCCTCCTCCTCCACTAGGTTTAGTGTTTGTTTTAATATTTAGACCTTTGGTCCATTTCAATTTTATTGCAGAGCATGGTGCTAGATACGGCTACACTTTAATTTTCAGATGTGAAAATCCAGTTTTCCAACATCATTTATTAAAAAGGCTACCTGTCTCTCAGTAAGTTGGTTATTTGTGTAAAGGAATGCTGTTGGCTTTTGAGTGTTGCTTCTGTGCCCAGCTCTGCTGTCAGACCTGGCTTTTAAGTCTACATATATCTTGGTGGAGTTTTGGGCGTTCTATAGAGCAGCATGGTATCTGCAGACAACGATGACTTGGTTCCTTCCTGTCCTGTCCTTACTCCTCCTATCTCTCTCTCCTGTCTAATTGCTCTGGCTAATGTTTCCAGGACTGCAACGTACAGAAGTGTGACAGCGGGCAACCTTCTCTGGGTCCTGATTTTAGAATAAAAGCTTTCAGGTTTTGTCCATTTACAGTGGCTCTCAACCTTTCTAATGCCATGACCCCGCAATGTAGTTCCTCATGTTGCGGTAACCCCAAACCAAAAAATAATTTTGGTGGCCACGTCAAAGCTGTAATTTTGCTACAGTTATGATTTGGAATGGTTTTAGGCGACCCCTGTGTTTTGGTCGTTCGACCCCTGCCGGGCTTGCCACCGACAGGTTCAGAATCGCTGATGTAGCATTGGTTTATCATAGGTGCCTTTTTTTGTCAGTTTGCGATAAAAGTCACCTACTCTGATTTTCTGCAGAGTTTTTATCATGAGTGAGCAGCGGATTTCATTTCTTTCCTATGTTGGCCACTCATGGTCTCCACTGTTTTTCTGAATTCCTCTAATTTTTTTTTTTATTTCTGTCTGCTTTAGTATAATTCATTTTGTCATTTCTTTTTGCACATGGATATTAATTTTTATATAGCTTCTGCCATTTCTGTTGACATCCTTTCAGAAATTTCAGTGTCTTGCTTCTGATTTCTTCCACCTCACTGCACTCTGAAGTTCTCCGGGGTGAGCTGGGGGCGTGTGACTGCATTTTGGTTCTGAGTCTTGTTATTTTCTGGTTTTGTCAATTTTATCTGGTTTTCTTTGTTGGTGCTTGTAGATTTCTTACGGCAGATGTTGCTATCCTTCATAGTGAGGCTTTCCTAGGAAATGTCTGCTCCTGAGGGATGCCTTCTAGATGTAGGTGGGTCCTCATCTGTATACCTACCCCAAGACCCGACAGTAGCCCTGGGCTAAGAGTGAGAAGTTGCCCTGCGTTTGGCTCAGGCCCAGTCTTTGGTACCGGAGTATGGCAATGTTATGTGATGACCCCATATGACGACAGTGCTGTCACGCAGGGAGAAGAGCTGGTTCTGACAGGATGACATTGTAGCTAAAGTGGAACACTTGACAGCAACGCTAGTCTTGGGCACAGCCTGGCTAAGGAACCAGAAAGAGAGGAGACAATGTTTATGCACATAAAAATAGCATAAAATAGGGCAAGACTATTGACGAGAGTGAGTAAGAAGACAAGTGGAAGAAAGCAAAAGGGGAGGTTGCAAATCCGGGGTATGAAAAAGGAGAAAAAAAAAAAAAATAACAATAAAAATCAAAGTAATGGGCCTGGCGGGATGGCTCAGTGGTCTAAAGCGCCTGCTTGGGGAAGCTTGGATGGCTTCAGGGACCACGGTTCGATCCCGGGCACCACATGCTGCGCCAGCCCTGCCCTCAGGGCAGGCTGAGCCGGCCATAAAAATGAGTGAATAAACAAACAAAGGTTCTGAAACAAGAAAAATAAATAAATAAATAAAATTAAA
>PVJA010056713.1:0-10708 GCA_004027025.1 Myocastor coypus
CAGGCTGGTCTCGAACTCACACCGATCCTCCTGCCTCAGCCTCCCGAGTGCTGGGATTACAGGCGTGTGCCACCATGCCCGGCTCTTCCATTTGTTTTAAAATTCATTCTTGGGGCCAGGGAGACAGCTCCGTGGCACAAGTGCCTGCCTGGCAAGTGCAAGTTTGTGAGTATGAACCCTGGTCCCACCAAAAAAAAAAAAATTCATTCTTCAATTTTATTTATTTATTTATTTCTTGTTTCAGAACCTTTATTTGTTTATTCACTCATTTTTATGGCTGGCTGAGGGCAGGGCTGGCACAGCATGTGGCGACGGGGATCGAACCGCGGTCCCTGCAGCCACCTAAGCTTTCCTAAGCAGGCGCTTTAGACCACTGAGCCATCCTGCCAGGCCCTAGATTCAACTCCTGACTTTGAAAAAACTCAACAAATCAGAACAGTTGTAGGGGCCTGGCAGGATCGCTCAGTGGTCAAAGCGCCTACTTAGGAAAGCTTAGGTGGCTGCAGGGACCGCGGTTCGATCCGAGGCGCCACATGCGTGGCTACAGCCCTGCCCGCTGAGCCAGCCATAAAAATGAATAAACAAACAAAAGTTCTGAAACAAGAAAAAAAATAATTTTAAAAAAATTGGGGGGGGTCTGAGTTTTATTTATTTATTTACTTATTTATTTTTGTTTATGGCCGGCTCAGCCCCGAGGGCAGGGCTGGCGCAGCATGTGGCGCCGGGGATTGAACCGTGGTCCCTGAAGCCACCTAAGCTTTCCTAAGCAGGCGCTTTAGACCACTGAGCTATCCTGCCAGGCCCCCCAGCTCTTTTTATATTTTATGTTCTTTTTTTTCTTTTTTTGTCTTTTTTGAGACAGGGTCTCACTATGCAGTTGAGGTTGGCCTTGAGCTCACTTTTGTAGCCCAGGCTGGTCTGAAACTTGCACCGATTCTCCTGTCTCAGCCTCCCAAGTGCTGGGATTACAGGCGTGAGCCACCATGCCCGGCTCTGACAGAAGGTTTTATTTTTTTTATTTTTTTTTTATATTCTTTTTTATTTTATTTATTTACTTCTTGTTTCAGAACCTTTGTTTGTTTATTCACTCATTTTTATGGCCAGCTCAGCCTGCCCTGAGGGCAGGGCTGGTGCAGCATGTGGTGCCGGGGATCGAACCGCAGTCCCTGAAGCCGCCTAGGCTTTCCCAAGCAGGCGCTTTAGACCACTGAGCCATCCCGCTGGCCCCCTCTGACAGAAGGTTTTAAATACTTCCAGAAAACAAAGCTTAGCAGGAGAGGAGAGCCAGAGAAGTGATAGGGAAGCTATAAGGTTACAGCACATTTGTGAACTCAGCCAAGTACACTGGTGGCAGGGCCTAGCTGCTACAAAGAAGATATGTTTTAGGCGGTACTCATGTGTATGGCAAAAACTGGAGGACTGTATTTGTGACATATTCTTTTCGTTTCTGTTCTGTGCAAATGTAAGTCATTCCAACAAAGGTTTTTTTTTTTTTTTGTGGGACCAGGGTTCGAACTCACGACCTTGCACTTGCCCAGCAGGCACTTGTGCCTCGGAGCTATCTCCCCAGCCCCCCAACAAAGGTTTTAATGTAGACCTTTTTTTGCATTCATGCTGATCATGAGGCTGAATGTTAAAAAAAATTTTTTTTGACTTTTAACTATTATGTACTTGATTGTTACAGGGTCTCACTATGCAGCTTGGATTCGTAGTGATCCTATTTTCAGCCACCCCAGCACTGGAATTTACAGACATATGCCTGTAGGACTGGGGGCAGGGCAGGTGCAGCATGTGGTGCCAGGGATCAAACACTAAGCAGATGCTTTCATCTGCTGAGTTAACTCACTGGCTTAACTAGTTTTTATCAAAAGTGATCAAGTTCAGTTCGTAGGATGTTTCATTCCTCTGAGAACTTACTATAGTTCACTAATTTTGTTTGTGGTGCTGGGGTCCAAGCTCAGGGTTTCAAGGGTACTGAACAAGTGCTTGACCAATAAGCCACACCTCTATGCTCCTTTACAAATTTATTCCTAGATTCTTGCTTCACTTTTTTTTCTTGTTTCAGAACCTTTGTTTATTCACTCATTCTTGTGGCCGGCTCAACCTGCCCAGAGGGCAGGGCTGACGCAGCATGTGGTGCTGGTGATTGAACCGCGGTCCCTAAAGCCGCCCAAGCTTTCCCAAGCAGGCGCTTTAGACCACTGAGCCATCCCGCCGGGCCATCTTGTTTCACTTTTTAAAAAAGTTTTTAAACTTTGTTATTGCCAACTCAGCCTGGCCTGGGGGTGCTGGGCTGGTGCAGCATGTGGTGCTGGGGCTTGACCTGCTCCCCTGCAGCTGCCTGAGCTTGTCTAAGCGGGTGCTTTAGACTGCTGAGCTATCTCATTGGCCCCTCTTGCTTCCCTTTGATGCTGCTGTAACTTCATCTTGGTTTTTTTTTTCTTTTCTTTTCTTGTGGTACCAGAGATTGAACTCAGGACCCCATGCGTGCCAGCCAGGTGCTTGTTCAGCTATCTCCCTGGCCCTTCATCTTGTTTTTTTTTCTCTTTTTTTGGAGACGGGGTCTCGCTGTACAGTTCAGGCTGGCCTTGAGCTCAGTTTTGTAGCCCAGGCTGGTCTCGAACTCTCACCGATCCTCCTGCCTCAGCCTCCTGAGTGCTGGGATTACAGGCGTGCGCCACCACACCTGGCTTCATCTTGGGTTTTGATAAAAGAAATACAGTTGGTTTTCTTGTTACTGATCTAAACATTGGGGCTTTATTTTTGGTGTTAGAAATCAAAGTCAAAAACCTAGCCAGATATGCAGTGGCTGGCATTTGATCCCTGGTATGCCTGCTAGCCTCAGCCCTGCCCCAGGGTGTACTGAGAGGGTCACTGATACTGGGCATGGTGGCATGCACCTGTAGTCCCACTGCTTGGGCCTCCCATCTATGTAGTGAGACCCTACTGACCCTGTCCTAAATATGTCAAAAAGAAAGAAGTCAAACTTGGGACCTGGTGCTGGCCAGGCAGGCACTGTACCACTGAGCTCTGTTCCCAGCCTCATTCAGGGTTTTAAAGAAAACATAACTATAACAATCACAATGTTTTTATTGCCAGGATCGGTAGTATTTAGCATAATAGTGAACATTTAACCACTTCCATTAGTCTCTTGTTCTGTATTGCTGGCCTCAAACTCTCAGTGATCCTCATGTCTCTGTCTCACGTGCTGGTATTATAGGTGCGCACCTCCACACCTGTCTGTCTGCCAGTTTTTTTTTTTTTTTTTTTTTTTTTTTTTTTTTTTTTTTTTTTTGTCTTTTTGAGATGGTCTCACTATGCAGTTGAGGCCGGCCTCGAGCTCACTTTTGTAGCCCAGGCTGGTCTCGAACTCGCACCAATCCTCCTGCCTCAGCCTCCCGAGTGCTGGGATTACAGGCGTGAGCCACCATGCCCTGCTTGTCTTCCAGTTTTAAGTGTTGGTACTAGAGGTGTAGCTCAGGGAGGGCAGGAAGCAGCGCGCGGGCTCACTGTTCCTTCCCTTGCAGGCCGTGGAGCGTGTCCTATACCCGCACCTGTCCACCTACTGGGCCAACCTGCAGGCTGTGCTAGACGACTACTCAGTGTCCAACGCGCAGGTCAAGGCAGATGGGCACAAGGTGTATGGTGCCATTCTGGTGAGTGGTCCCCTCGTCGGCTCGGCCGTCCCCTACGCGCCCTTCCCACGCCCACGAGGCCCTGCTCTTGCCGTAGGTTGCCGTGGAGCGTCTGCTGAAGATGAAAGCACGGGGTGGGGGCCGGCACCACGAGGACCCTCCATGGGGCGGTCTCCTGCTGCCGGAGCCTCCGTCCGAGCCCGGCTTCGCGCCTGCGCCACCGCCGCCCGCGGGGCCAGCCACACTGGCTGGCATCTACCGCGAGCTCTACGCCTTCTTCGGCGACAGCCTGGCTACACGCTTCGGCACCGGCCAGCCCGCGCCCGCCACGCCACGCCCGCCCGGCGACAAGAAGGAGCCCGCCGCCGCCGCCGATGCGGTGCGCAAGATGCCTCAGCTCACGGCCAGCGCCATGCTGAGCCCGCCGGGCGACGAAAGTCCACGGAGCGCTGCTCTAGTGCCCGGCGCTGCGGAGGGCCGGCCGCTGCCGCGCGTGCACCGGGCCCGAGGGACGCCCCGGCCGCAAGGCTCCGGCGCGGGCGCCCGCGACATCTTTCAGAAGAGCCGCTTCGCGCCCCGCGGCGCGCCCCACTTCCGGTTCATCATAGCCGGGCGGCAGGCGGGGCGGCGCTGCCGCGGGCGCCTCTTTCAGACCGCCTTCCCGGCGCCGCACGGGCCCAGCCCTGCCTCGCGCTACGTGCAGAAGCTGCCCATGATCGGCCGCACCAGTCGCCCAGCCCGCCGCTGGGCCCTTTCGGACTATTCACTGTACCTGCCGCTGTGAGGCGTGGCCGCGCTGCTAGCGCTCCCCGGAAGTGACGTCGCCGGACCGCGCCGGAAGTGCGCGCAGCGGTTCTCGCGGTCGCTGGTTTCTGGGGCTTGGATACCATGGCGCTACCCTGTTTGCAAAGTGTAGAGCTTGTACTGCTGGCTGCCGCCTTTCTGTGCGGGGCCGTGGCGACTGTGGCGCTCACCTGGATCCAGGTGCGGCTGTGGGGAGGGGGACGCCATGAGGTTGGGGTGGGGTAGGTGCCTCCACTGTCGGAGAGGGACGAGACGGGGGAGTATCCTGTGTCGAGCCCCTCAAGGGGCCCCACTTAGGTTTTGCCAAGGAATAAAGCGCAGCACGGTGGAGATGAGCGAGCCACAGCGCGTGATTACAAGTATGTTTGATAAGCACTCATTCGGAAGACGGGTAAACAGTGCTTCCAGTTTTGCCAGTAAAGATGGGTGGAGAGTGAGACCCTGTCTCAAGAAGAAAAAAAAAAAAAAAAATGGGCGTATTACCCCAAACTAGGCATTAGTACGTTTGATTTACAGATCCAAAGACACTGGAGAAGCCGGGCGTGGTGGCTCACGCCTGTAATCCCAGCACTCGGGAGGCTGAGGCAGGAGGATCGGTGCGAGTTCGAGACCAGCCTGGGCTACAAAAGTGAGCTCAAGGCCAGCCTCAACTGCATAGCGAGACCCTGTCTCAAAAAGACACTGGAGATACGCTTACTCCGTCCGCATCTGGTGTGCCCTGGATTTCTCAACCGAAATCCTAACTTGTCAGACTTCCCAAAGGTCTCTCTGTTCATAACCACTATTTCATGATCTCTCCCTGCAGGTTTGATTTCCCTATAATGTTCCGCCCCCTAGCTCCGAACCGGAAACTGAAAATGCACTTCCCTAACACTTGCCAGGAAACTGCTCCCAAGGCAGTAACCTGAAACCAGGGACTCACGGCTTCTCTCTGCAGGGCTCCTTCAGGGGTAGCTGTCCCTTGTATGGTGCGGCCACCCTGAATGGCTCTTTTCTGGCCTTATCCCAACCCTCGGCACCCTCACTATGCTATTTCGTGATTGGGGTGTCAGGCTTTCTGGCCCTCTACTGCCTCCTGCTTCTACTCTTCTGGATCTACGGCAGCTGCATCGAGGATTTCCACAGGTGATTGCCCTCCCCTGAGGACCAGGGCTTGAGTTGAAATGAGGCCCATCTCAAGCACAGGCTTGCTTTTCTCTCAGAGGTCCTATAGGGCTCCGGATTGCACTGGCTGTCTCAGCAGTAGCCATCTTCTTGGTCTTACTGTCTGCCTGTATCCTTCGATTTGGCACCAGTTCTCTCTGCAAGTCCATCATCTCCTTGAATAGAACCACGAGGTAATGGGAGGGAAGGGCACTGACTGTTGGGACCTAAAACCTCCCTCCCACTGCATCCCCACCTGCCCTCACCTGGAAGGGCTCCTTGACCTACATGTACTAAGGATGTATTCCTGTCACTTTTCCTCACAACTGTCTCTTTGACCTCACAGCTGCCCTGAAGCCCAGAAAATTTCATGGACACCCCCTGGAACCGCTTTGCAGTTTTATTCCAGCCTACACCATGCTGAAGTGAGACTCAGGGATTACGATGCAGTCCGTGTCTGTAGCTGCACAGGCACTCAGCAATGTATTAGTGGCTTGGCCCACCCAGGGACAGGCTAAGGAGTGGGGGCCCTAACCTGACAGGGCGGTGTGGGCCGAAGGAGCACATCCGAGAGGGCCCCATTGCTCACATTCCTGTTCTGTCTCCTACAGAACTCTTCTTGGGTCAATCTGGTATTGTGGTGTTTGGTCTTGGTGCTCCAGGTTGTGCAGTGGAAGTCTGAAGCCAACCCACAGCAGTCTCTGGAGAGGGGCAGCTCTGAGACAGATGCTCTTGTCGGGCCACACCCCTCCCATTCCTGAAGATCATGCCTGTGCTGCTGCAGCTAAGACCCCACACGGCTGCAGACACTTCTCCCTCCAAGAGGGAATGATGCTGGCCATCCCATCTACCTTTTATCCTGTTGCTGTTTTTGTACCAAAATATATTGCTTTCTTCAGCTTAGTATCAATTTTTTTGATGTTAAAGAATGTAGCAGGCGCTAAACAGGCGTGGACCAGGCAGCTGCCCTTTATTTACTGGTACACCGCTTTTGTGATCCTGGTTGGCACTCCATCCCTACGTGTTCACTTTCCTCGGGGAGTTGTGAATAACTTTGTTTTTTTCACAAGCTCCGATAGGCACCCACAGTGCTATCAAAGAGCTGAGCATTAGGGAAGTGTCCAGCTTTGTCCAAGAGGAAGTAGAAGCGCCGACCTTTGATCTTCAGAGGCAGCATGGCAGGGACTTCCCCTCGGTGGGCCATGCAAGACACTTGGTTCAAAGGGACAGTAAAAGGAGCCCCCAGGCCAAAGGGGGCATGAGTGGTGAGGGTCACTTGCTTCCCTCCGGCTCGAAGCATCACTGAACGCACAGATCGGAGAGAGAAGACTACACCAGCGCCCAGTACCAAGGTTCCTATAGGACAAGCAGCGAGTAAGGCGCTGGAGGGTTAAGGATCAGCCATTCCAGCAACCTCCACTAAGAAACTGTCACATTTTTGAGCTCCCAACCCATCGCTCATTAAAGGAGGGAAAGGACGTCTTCGGGAACCTGGACGCGCCGGGGATCCACCTTACCCACGGCGCCGCAGCTTTTGCCCCAGCAGGATGGCTCAGTGGTCTAAAGCGCCTGCTTGGAAAGTTTAGGCGGCGACAAGGACCGAGGTTCGATCCCTGGCACCACATGCAGCACCAGCCCTGTCCTCAGGGCAGGCTGAGCCGGCCATAAAAATAAACAAAAATAAAAATACAGCTTTTTTTTTTGGGGGGGGGGGGATCGAACTCAGGACCTTGCGCTTGAGGCAGGCACTTGTGCCCTTGAGCTATCTCCCCGGCCCTGAAAATACAATCTTGTGTTAAGCCACCCACACATCACAATATCTGAATTTTTTTGGGTCCCAGTCTCTCAACATGAGACCCGCCTCGGCCGGGGCTCCCAGCCCCTAACTCCCAACCCATCGCTCGTTAAAGGAGGGAAAGGACGTCTTCGGGAACCTGGACTTGGACTCGCCGGGGGGTCCGCCTTACCCACGGCGCCGCAGCCCGCGGCCAGCCCATAGCGCCACAGCGCCGAGCGCAGGTCCCCGCTGCTGCCAGAGGCGCCAGGGTCCCGAGCCCGAGGCACCGGGGGTGGGGTCAAGGCCGCCAAGGTCAGCGAGGCCCAGAAGACGCCCTGGCCGGCGCAGAACAGCCCGAGGAGGACGAAGAATCGGCCCCGCTCGTGTTCGAAGAGCAGCACATCTCGCGGCGGGGCCCCAACGTGCAGCGACCGCGGGGACAGCAGCAGCGTCCTGGCGCAGCGTAGCCACGGAGCCATCGGCGTGGCGCGGCGGAAGGCGCCCGCACTTCCGGCCTAACTCCCGCCCCTCGGTGCACTTTCCCCGCCCATGGAGAACGACGAGTTACATACAGTACCACGCTTTATCTTAAAAAGTAGGGGGTCTTGGGGTTGAGTACACAAAGTACCTAGTCCTTCAGGTAGTTTAGTGTCACTCTACAGAACGGCTTTGGCTCCTGGCACCACGGCCTGGCCTGCCAGGGGCCTCCTTCGGCAGAGATGTTTGGGGAGGTGGCAGGGGCACCGCAGGCCCATCACACTGGCAGGGTGGCTGCTGCGGAGGCGGCACCGGTGACAGACAGTATCCAGGGGCTATTTACAGGGGCTCCATCGCAGTCACTTCATGAACGCCACTTCTGGGATCTCGCCCTTGGCCTGGAGAAGAGCCCACAGCGGGTCACCTTGCTGGAGGCCCCCCCGCCCCCCCCCTCCGTGTTTCAAGGGCTGCCTCCAACGTGGAACCCTCCTGCCTGCCTTTGCCTCCTGCTGCCATTGTCCCGACCTTACCTTGAGATGAGTGAAGGCCTGGGCAGACCTGGTATAGTCCCAGTTGTTGTCCTGGAGGCATCTGGGGTGGGGAGGACACAGTGTTTGAGAAAGGAAGCTAGCCGTCCTGACCACTGCAAGGTGACCACGCAACTGTCACACTGCCCAGAGTGAAACGAGGCAGACTTGATCCAAGCACTAACAGTTTTCACACTGGTGGGAAAGGACTGCTGTAAGAAAGGCTGAGGGGAGCAGAGAGACTGCTGAGGGATGTAGGCCGTGCGTCCTGTGGGCCAAATGCTCAGGAAGATCTGTGAGACTCGTCAGGGTCAGGGTTAACATTCAAGATCAGCTTAGACTTGAAAAAAATAGCCTTCACCAAAACCCCAAAATTAGGTCTGGTAAACACAGCCCTGGGGATTATCCAATAACTACAGAACAAGAAAACTTAAGAGAAACATGGACAAAGCCAATGTTTATAATGGTTGTGCCAGATTAAGGAGCGCAATAATTGCTTTTAAAGCTATCTCCCTGGCCCTTTTTTTTTTTGTCTTTTTGAGACAGGGTCTCACTATGCAGTTCAGGTTGGCCTTGAGCTCACTTTTGTAGCCCAGGCTGGTCTCGAACTCACAGCGATCCTCCTGCCTCAGCCTCCCGAGTGCTGGGATTACAGGCGTGCGCCACCACGCCCGGCTTCCCTGGCCCTTTATTTTGAGATTTAACAGCTTTTTGTGTGTGTGCTTTATTTATGGCAGGCTCAGCCTGCCCTGAGGGCAGGGCTGGCGCAGCATGTGGTGCCAGGGATGAACCGTGGTCCCTGCAGCCGCCTGCAGGCGCTTTAGACCACTGAGCCATCCTGCCGGGCCCTGTATGTGTGCTTTGAGACAAGGCTGTAGCTCAGGCTGGCCTCAAGCTCCCAATAAGCCTCTTGCCTCAGCTGCTCAAGGGCTAGGATTACCGATATGCATCACCACACCCGTCCAAAAGCTATTTCTTGAAAAACATTTCTTAGTGCCTGAGTAAGTACCCTGTGCCACAGCACTGTTACAATCTCTACACTTTATCCTCAGAAAACACATACCATATGCGCATGAGATTGTTTTTTGCCCATGAAAGTGTTTTGTCTTTAAAGATGGACATTCCTTGATCCAGCCCTTCCGCAGTTTGCCCATGATCCCGCACATTCCCCATACTCACTTCTGGGACCACTCAAGGTTCATGCCAGACTGGGTAGAGAATGTCTGCAACATTTCCTGCTGCTCAGGGGAGAGGGTGGGCACTGGACTGGAGGAAGGCGTCGGTGCAGGCATGGCGAAGGCTCTCTGTATTTCTTCAGGGCTGGCATTCCGCACAAACAGCTCATCATTTACAATACACAGCCTTGTGAAAACAACAAAAAAAAACAGAGCAAAAGCTTAAACAGCTAGATGGACAATAAGCTCATTCCCAACATTATTTGTCCTCTTTCAATACTTGTGTCCCCTCCCTTATCTGTGACCTCTTACCATTAACCTCCTCCCAGGAAGCCCAAATTGGAAGTCATCTCCCAGACCCCATGAGCAGCTATCATTATTGTCTTTTACTATCTTCCCAACAGGGTTAGGAGGCAAATACTGTTATGTAGACTGTCTTGCCTATAGCTGAAGTGGTAAAGCCAGGGTGGACACCTGGACAGTCAACTCAGGCCCACGCTCCTCATCACAAGCACCCCTCAGCTCTCACTGCCTTTGTGAAAACACCCCAAGGACCTATTCTCTCTGCTAGTTACCAATGCTGCTGGCCACGGGTGGAACTGGAACCTGGCACAGTGTAAGACTCACCCTGAACTGCTGGCAGGAACGGCGATGAATGTCCTGGTGAAGGCTCGCAAAGAATCACGAGACTTTCCATCCACTGCAATGAGAAGAGCAACAAAGAGCCCCTTAGAGCCGGGTGTGGTGGCGCATGCCTGTAATCCCAGCACTTGGGAGGCTGAGGCAGGGGGATCGATGTGAGTTCGAGACCAGCCTGGGCTACAAAAGTGAGCTCAAGGCCAGTCAGAACTGCATAGTGAGACCCTGTCTCAAAAAGACAAAAAAAAAAAAAAAAAAAAAGAGCCCCTTAGGCCTGGTTATGCTTTGGGGACACAGGTTTGAGAACACAGGTTCTCAACCCATGGCCACTGATACAAAGAACCCTAAGTGGGCCAGAGAGAAATGATTCTACATACATACATACATACATACATACATACATACATTTATTTATTTATTTATTTATTGTCTTTTTTTTGAGACAGGGTCTCACTATGCAGTTGAGGCTGGCTTTGAGCTCCCTTTTGTAGCCCAAGATGGTCTCGAACTCGCACCAATCCTCCTGCCTCA
>PVJA010056714.1:0-10709 GCA_004027025.1 Myocastor coypus
TGTGGACATAGGCATAAATGTCTAACCAGCCACCTGCAACGCATGCACAGAACGGTCAGTGACGGGGAATGCTGATTTATTCTTTAGGTATTTTACTATTTGTAAATAACATTAAATAAAAGATCTGTAGAAGTAAAGGTATACTATTCAGAAATATGGAGACTGCATAATTTTGAGATGTGACAGGAATCCAAGGCTCGTGGTGATAATGGGCAGCATTACTGGATCGTCCTAAGGGTTACATCCACCCTCTGACCAGAGGACACAGAAGGGCTATCGTTTCCTTACAGAACTATATTTGTTTTGGATCAGCCAGGAGCCGAGCTTCAGACCTAGCATCCAAATGCTGTGGCCGTGACCTGTAAGCCGCTGCCCCACAGCCTGCTGCTACAGATCACTCTACACAGACTCAACATGACAACGGCACGCATTTTTGCTATAAAGTTCAATGAAATTTAAGTTTGTAGAAATAATATATTTATGTACTTCAAAAATTATGAAAATTTTTCACTTGGACGAAAAAGTTCCTGAAAATTACAATTTTGTTTTGTTTTGTGCAAAATCTTACTACATAGTTCAAACTCGTAGTGATCCTCCAGTTTTCTGCCCCGCAGCTCGGGATTATAGGTGTGTGCCTCCATGCGAGGACTCCACACCAGCTCAGCACGCCTGGGGTAACCGGGCCTTTCTGCTTGACTCAACAAATGCTTAGCTAAGCTAACTTGGAGGCCTTAAAAATATTGGTGATCACACCTTAGGTGCAGCAGTCATTTCATGACTTATCATTAAGCGTGAACTTGACAGTGTTGTGGCCCAAAGTGTCTCCCATGTTCTTTGATAAGAGAAAGGAAGATGGAGAGCATTAAAAGAATCATTTTCAGAATGCAAACAAAGAACTCTCTAAAAGAGGCTCTGGAAGGTAAGGGTGCAGTGCAATTTGTGAGTAAGAGCACTATTTTAATTGCCTGGTGCCATCTCTTTTCTGCCAATTCGAAGCACAGCGTTCTTCACCTCTCTGTTCCTGAGGCTGTAGATGAGGGGATTCAGCATGGGGATCACAATGGTGTAGAACACAGAGGCCACCTGGTCCTTGCCCAGGGAGTAGGACTGCTTAGGTTTGAGGTAAATAAAGAGTAGAGTGCTATAAAAGATGGAGACGCTCAGGAGATGAGAGGCGCAGGTGGAGAAGGCTTTGCGCTTTCCCGCAGTGGAGTTGATTTTCAGGATAGTGGAGAGGATGGAGACGTAGGAGGCAGAGATGATGATGAGAGGCACTGAGTTGAGTCCATCACAGATGAGTATGATGAGTTCAACTTCAGAGCTATCCATGCAAGAGAGGGCTAAAATAGGGGAGAGGTCACAGAAAAAGTGGTGGATGACATTAGAGTCACAGAAAGGCAGTCTGCTCATCCAAGTCACAATCACAGTGGCATTCACCAGACCGAGGATGTAAGAAACAGCTAGCAGTGCTTGGCACAGTCTTGAGGACATAAGGACTGAATAGCGTAGAGGGTTGCAGATGGCAACATAGCGGTCATAGGCCATGGAGGAGAGGAGAAAGCACTCGGCAACAACAAAGACTATAAAAAGGTACATCTGAGTGAAGCAGCCCAGGAAGGAGATGCTCTTGGTGAAGGACACCAAGTTCTCTAACATCTTAGGTGTGATGACACTGGAGTAGCTGAGGTCAATTATGGACAGGTGAGTGAGGAAAAAGTACATGGGGGTGTGCAGCTGGGGGTCCAGGTGGATGATCAGGATCATGGCTGTGTTCCCCAGCACGGTGACCAGGTAGATGAGGAGGAAGAGCAGGAAGAGGCCCAGCTGAGTCGGCACAGAATCAGCCAGTCCCAGGAGGATGAAGTCAGGCACATTAGTGGAGTTCCAGGTACCCATGTTGACCACTTCACTCCTCTATTGATTGATCAGTTTTAATTCTTTCTTATTGCCAAAAACATTTCTGTTTATGTGAATATCTCATTATATTCCCTTATGGTACCTAAAATATGATGAAAGTATTATAAAGAAAGGGCACTAAATATTTTTTCGAATATATGTATGTTTACAAAAGGACATTTATTTCTGGTGTATTAAAGGGTTGTGTCCTGCTTTTACCATGAAATTATTAACTGATCTAAATTCCTTTCCTTAATGCCACATTGATTTGAATTAATAGTCCATTGAAAATTTTTTATGCCACAAGGAGTCTTATTCACTTCCTTTACTCCCGTGGCAGGACATGAAATTATTTATGTTAAGTGGCCATTTCAAGTTGAATCTGCCTCCACAGTGTGACTCCAGAGAGAGACGCGGGGTACTGTGTCCCTCACTGAATATCTCCGCACTCCTCAATGAGGATGTACAGTTGGCTCTTATCAAACCCACAGCGATACACGTTTCACTGTCCTTTCTTCACAGTGACTTTCTGCACCTATTTCTTTCCTCTCTGAGTCTCACTTTAGTCCCCTCTGCCTCCCCAACTTCCGACAAGGCACAGAAATGCTTTTCCTACATTCAGCACGCAGCACTGCTGCTCTCTGTCTGAAAAATGCCGTCATTCTATGGAGAGATCACAGAGAGGAGACCCCAGGGTGAATAGGGGAGCACTGGATCTTGGAGGCAACGGGCCCTGGAGCTCTGGCAGAGTGAAACACGGGGATACAGAGAACTGAGGTGTTGAGACACCCCTCTCTCTGGTGGCGTTTACATGGTGCGTTCCTTCCCACCAGCCTCAAAGTTCCTAAGGCACAGTGTGAACCTTCAGCTTGCTAGCAGTGCATATTTCAGTTGCCAATTTATAATCTAATTTTGTCAAAAAATTGCAATGACGGTGTATTATTTCAATACTTCAATCTCATCACCCACGTACTTCTCTTTCCAAGATCATATTACTTCGATGATGTGAGAATGTTCTGTGTGCACCCTTGCGGGTGACATCTCACTTATCTTGTGCTGTACACTGCCCTCCAGTTTCCAGAAAGCTACTTACTGTGTGACAAAGGTCCAGGAAAATCTCTCTTCCTAGGTCATCTGTTTAAAAAAGTTGCGAGCCACAAAATATTCCAGAAATAAAATAAAATCCAAAAATGAGCTGAAATTTTCTACAATTTATTTCTGTAAAAGTCCTTATTTTACAGTTTTCATTTTTTTTTTATTGGCAGAAAAGCTGTATTGCCTTAGAAATTCTGCTCCAGTCGTGATCTAATGGAAATGCTACCAGGAAGTTTAATATTAAAAGCCTTGTAATCGGAATTGCGAATGGAAGTAGACCCATGTCACCTTACCTAGGAGCCTGGTCATTCCAGGGTACTTCATATAATGTGCATTCTGAATATTATGGCGTTTGGTCTTCCTCAGGGAGTAGTTTCCAGGGGAGACACTTTGGCCCCACTCCAAGAAATAAGATCGAGAATTTAATGACCTCACGATTTTTATTTTCTCTTAAGAGTCCAACGTTTAATCACTTTCATCGGTCTTATAGTACTCACATGCTTTTCCTAAACTTCATTTAGTTCCATTTTAAGGTAACACAAAGTAATTTAAACTGTCTGGGCATTGTGTTATGTCAGGTAGTGGGCTGGGATTGCTCTCTGAGCAGGAAGCTGGGAAGGACGTTTTGTGTGTCATACTTACACCAGCACCAGGAAGGACAGAACATTAAAAAGTTCACTTGGAATTGGTTTATACCCAAACATGTGACTGACTTGGCCATAGAAATGATGCATACATTAGACAAAATGGAAAACATTGAAATTGAAAGAGGAAAATAAGTTAGGAAGAGATTTGTTAGTATTTTGTTTTCATAATAGTAATTTCCTTTGGCTTATTCTCTTTTGCAAGGGAAAAATTAACTAATATGAATATGTTTTCACCTTGCTTAATTATTAAAACACCATGTGACCCATGTCTTTGTCAGGCTCAGAGCCAACTGCACCCTCCCGAGGTGGCTCTGTGAGCTTCACCCTGAGCAGAAGCCGTGCATGATGCATGCAGGTTGTGGTTCCCAGGCACCACCAAGAGAGCTGAGAGCGGGCAGAGGCAGAGTAGGCTTCATGCATGATAGGACAGATTTATAAAGTGAAGCATTTAGTGTTCTTGCTTTTAATATTGTAAAAGAAAATAAAGAGCTGAGAAAAAAAAAAAAAAAGGCTGGGCTGTACCTCCTTGCTTGCTCTCATCTAGAACTTAGAGATGCTTTGTTTGCCTACCTCCTGCTTGTTTTCTAAAAATCTCTTTTAATGCATGATTTCTCTTAGGGGACCAATATAACCATGTACATAAGGTGATGGACAGAGCCCAAGTGAAATGTATTAAGGACCAGTTTTTCAGCCAGGGTTAGGATGGTTACTGAAATTTCCCGGGAGGTTCACTTCTCTCCACTGCTTCACCAAGACAGAAAATCAGGAGTGATGTCAAGTCTAAAGTACCTATTTAGGCAAAGCACAGAGTCCAGGCCAGAACCAGGCCATCCTGAGAGGTAGATTGAGACTGGATGTTGTGGCTTCTGCCTGTGATCATACTGCTTAGGAGGCCGAAAATGGGAGAATCACTGAGTCTGAGCTATGTAGTGAGTCAATGTAGACCTCATACTAAACTTCTAAATAAGAATAAGAATAAGAATAAGAACAATAAAAATACATATAAGTGAGCATATGATAAAATTATACCTTATAGAAATATATGTCCAGTGGAAATGGTCTATTAATACAAAAAGTTATTGACATTTTTGCAATAAGACTCCTAAATATATATTGAGCAAACACTATTTTCAGAATTCCAAACTGTAATGGTAAAAAGTATAGTCAGAAATATCCACAAATGTTGATTCTGGAAAAGGCAGGTGTTATAAGTAGAATAAACAGTGATTTGAATTAATGTTGACATAAAAAAGTCATAAATTGGAATTACTTTTTAAATATGAGAAACTACAGGCTATTTGAAAGCCCTTGCCTAAAATTATTAACAATGTTAAATATTGGGTCTGGAACAGTAGAATAAAACCTTTCCTGGCAAGCTCAAGAGTTAAAGTTCAATCCTGGGTTCTGAAAGAAAAAAAAAAAGTAAATCATTAAGGCATTGATCAAACTTAATTCTTAAAATACAGATATTGCTCCTTGGACACATGACATAACAAAACACATTTAGTTTTACAAAAACAGTCCTCAGCTTTTGAAAATAAATACTTATTATAATTATAGTTGAAGTAAAACATTGTAATAACTTTTACATGAGTTAAAATAAAACAGTTTTCTTGGATAATGGAACTGTACTCTATAAAATAAGCTCCAGATACCAAAGGGAAATTACAAACTCACATTAGAAATATAGACATCAAATATTTTTTTGAAACAGGGAGGTTTTTATGCCTACTTAATGCATGGCATGGCAATGCCACAGCTTCTAAATTCATTGTCATTTCTTGCATTTGTAAAAACATTTATTTTGAAAAGTACAATCAATGAGGCAAGCGTAGTGATTCTTAATTTACTTTAAAAAGCCCTGAACACCTGAAGGGACCAGGAGGGAGGCAAAGAAGCATAGCTGGCTGAAGCCCCTGTCAGGTCACAGAGAGGCCAGGCTTTCCAGTTGCTCACAGCAACGCACCTGACCAATAGCACTGCTAACAGATTTATGCAAGGGGAAATTCACAACATTTCACTTTCAAAACTCTGTACAAATAATAATAATAATAATAATAATAATAATAATAATAATAATAATAATAATAATGAATGTTTCGTTATACAGGTCTTGCTTCGACTTGCCCTTGGCCACTCAGCAAGAAAAAAAAATGCAGGGCCCGGCGGGATGGCTCAGTGGTCTAAAGCGCCTGCTTGGGAGAGCTTGGGCAGCTTCAGGGACTGCGGTTCGATCCCCGGCACCACATGCTGCACCAGCCTTGCCCTCAGGGCAGGCTGAGCCAGCCATAAAAATGATGAATAAACAAAGGTTGTGAAACAAGAAAAAAAAATAAAATAAAAAAGTTGTTTAAAAAAAAGAAAAAAAATTCATAATTACAATGCATGAAACGCAGAGCTAGATTGGTGAGATGAGCTTTAGGAGGCTTAAATTCAATAGCCTCCAATATCACAAGTTTCACTGGTGGCCCACTGCAATTGCAGAACATTTGACTGTGTATGTACCTGCTTCCTCTTAGTCCAAAGAGAAATATATTCTTTTCCTTTTTTTTTTTTTTCTAAGCAACATCAATAGGGAGGTGGGTCATGCCCACCCACTGTACTCTGTAGAACGATTGTGAGGACAATATGCAATATGTTAACTTTCAAAGAAAAAAAGTAATGTTGATTTAGAAGGGTTAATGTTTAACTGTTTGATCAATCTTATATACCTATAGGTATTAATCTAAACTGATCTGATGATGAAAATATGTAATATAACCATTGCTAAGTTTAAACAATAAAAAATTGAAACTTGAAAAAAAAAAACTCTGTACAGTGAGCATCTTAATGTTGTTCTTATGAAGATAAATTAATAGTGTAGGTTTTAATTACACAGAGATTATAAGATATTAAAGTGAATAAAGCAGTAAATGTTAGGCAAGGAAAGATCGGAGTAACGCTAAACCCGTGTAGAGCCCTATTCATAACCAGCACCATAAACAGGCATGCACAAAACAGTCAACAGTAGATAACTTTTGTGTATCTGGTAATTGGAACAACTAATTTGAAGACAACAATATGCAGAATAACAACCACTGCTAAATTCCTATCATCTTGCTTACTAAAATTCAGTTTGTTTGTACTATGTTTTATTCTTTCAAAAAGAGTTTTCTTTTCCTTACTAGTTGCTTTGTAAATTATCCCCAAACACAAGATATATTACATCCTGTACCTTAACTCTATTTCACTGTATTACCCTATTTGGAGCCCGAAACCAGCAGCTGCTACCTAAATTCTCATAAAAGATTTTTGGTAAACTAAAATGAATAAAACAGATTTGCAATACATAAGGCAGTGCTACCAAGAAATATGCAGTACATACTATATCAATGCAGGAATAAAAGAATTGCAGTGACAATGTCAGGCATTTATTGCCTTACCCTAGCAGCTTTGCATCGGTCTTTAGATCAGTGTGCATGGATGTTTCATACATCGTGTGGACACGGAACCTACGATGTGATTCTGTGCTCCCTTCGTTAGAAAGCCACTGCCTCTAACCTAGCTACTCAAAATTACTGTAAAAATATGACAATCAGGTATTTTCATTATAAAATTTACAATATGTGAATGTATAGAGACTTAATAGTGACATAGTTTAAAATTATAAACATTTTCTCAATCTTCAAATAATGTCCTCAAAATTATAGGCTTTACACACCTTATTTTTAATATTTAGTTCAGGACTGTATGTTAGAATATGAACTTGTGACTCGAAAAATCCCAGACAATGGTTGTTAATAAAAGGGCAGATAGACAATGTGAAAAAAGGTTTGCTTATTTGCAGAAAAGGACCAAAGAATGTCCTAGATGCAGAAGGAGAAACAGAGAAAGCAAGTGAGAAAGCATAACAGCCCCACAACATTGTTAATTTCCTTCCCTGGTTCACTGTCCCCTCTGCAGGAGTCTAAGGACGGCGCTCTTCACCTCTCTGTTCCTGAGGCTGTAGATGAGGGGATTCAGCATGGGCATCACAATGGTGTAGAACACAGAGGCCACCTGGTCCTTGCCCAGGGAGTAGGACTGCTTAGGTTTGAGGTAAGTAAAGAACGTAGTGCTGTAAAAGATGGAGACGCCCACGAGGTGCGAGGCACAGGTGGAGAAGGCTTTGCGCTTTCCTGAAGAGGAGTTGATTTTCAGGATAGTGCAGAGGATGAACGCATAGGATCCAGAGATGGTGGTGAGGGACAGCACCAAGTTACATCCTGCGCAAATGAATATAATGAGTTCAACTTCATAGGTGTCGCTGCAGGACAGGGCTAATATTGGGGATGTGTCACAGAAAAAGTGATGGATGACATTAGATTTGCAAAAATTCAGCCTGCTCATTAAAACTACAATCACGATGGAGTCCACAAAACCAATAACATAGGAGCAAGTGAGCAGGGCCCAGCAAAGTCGAGGTGACATAAAGATCCCATAATGCAGAGGACTGCAGATAGCCACATAGCGGTCATAGGCCATAGAGCAGAGGAGAAAGCATTCAGCGGCTACGAAGACAATAAAAAAGAACATTTGGGTGAAGCAGCCCACGAATGAAATTCTCTTTGTGGAAGACAGTAAGTTCTGTAGGGCTTTAGGGGTGATGACACTGGAGTAGTTGAGGTCGAGGAAGGACAGGTGAGTGAGGAAAAAGTACATGGGGGTGTGCAGCTGGGGGTCCACGTGGATGATTAGGATCATGGCTGCGTTCCCCAGCACTGTGGCCAAATAGACGAGGAGGCAGAACAGGAAGAGGACCAGCTGGGTCTCTGCAGAATCCGTCAGGCCCAGGAGGGTGAAGTCCGGTATATCGGTGAGGTTCCTCCTATGCATAGTGAAGTGTTTTAAACTATTAGGATATCAGAATTGGTGCTTCACTTAATGAAAAACATTTTTCTGTATGAACAGTCCTCTATTTACAATAATTACTTTGGTGTTTTGTGGAATCTACAGAAACTTTTCTAAATATGAACAAAAAGACTATTCAGGTGTCAGTGGAGGATGTGCTTGCAAACTTTCATGTTTTTTGTGACCCAAGGAAAGGCACACCTTATGAAATTAACTGGAACGTGACAACATTCTAAATACTGTCTTATTAATGGATTCAGGCACCATGTAAAATCTGGCCCTCTTTGCTATTATCCACAGATTCTGAGATGACAATTTAGGCACACAATAGATATTTGGGAAAGAGGCATTCTGCCACATCACTAGACATCTACAAGACCGTTGGGCTCCCAAGACCGTGTTGTCAGTGCTGTGTTCCTACTATAACTTGCCTCAGTCAACCTAAGACAGGGTAGATAGCATGTGATCATGAACATAACATAAGAATAATTTATTCTTATTTATTTTCCCATGCTATATGGCATGAATTCCAAAGCAATGTTACTTCTTAGGAAGCTTAGGTGAGGCACACAAAGATTATACACTATCGATATTATAGAATTACTGAGTGCATCCTAACTGAGAGGGTAAGATATTTCGCTGAAAATAAAGATAATTTTAAACATAGCCTACTTCTTCACCTTCCTTGAGAACCTATGTCTCCTTGGCTTTGGGAATCCACTGGCCTGAATAGGATAATTTAAAAGACATTAATGTTCTAATTTGCAGTACTGATTACAACTCTATCATCTTTCCTGCTTGGAATATATCAATAATCTTTTTTGTCTTTTTGAGACAGGGTCTCATTATACAGTTCAGGCTGACCTTGAGCTCACTTTTGTAGCCCAGGTTGGTCTCGAACTTGCACCGATCCGCCTGCCTCAGCCTCCCAAGTGCTGGGATTACAGGCATGCGCCACTACGCCCGGCTAATATTTTCAAAATATTTTAAATTATGTATATAGGTAGATAATTTATGGAATCCCTGTTTTATCTGTTTTAAAGCATTTAATTGTAACAACAATACTTACTGTGAGGCGAAGTTGGTGAAAAGAACTATTTCCAACATTATTTCTCCAGAGATGTGATCAGATGCATACCTTCCCTGCAAGCCTTCTTTGAACATTGTCCCAGCCAGCTCCTGTGACACAGAACCTGGGTCCTTGGCTTCCCTGCCTTGTGGCTCTAGGGTGCCCCATGCAATAAACATTTGACTGAGGGCAGCATTTGGTCCTCTGAGCCCATTAAGCATATATGGCACAATTCTAAGGACAAAGGTCCTGAGGGAATATGAGGAAACGATTTCCTCTTTTCTGTACGACATAACACTAACAAGTATGTGAATATATTCTCACATGGTATTTTAAATTATAACTTGATTCTACCATGTTTTTTACTTAAAAGCCAAAGGTGCGAACTGCTACCATTTATAAGCCATTTGTTCCTTTGTAAATCAAGTTGAAAAAGAAAAAAGACATTTGTAAAAGATTCATGATTATTCTTCAGAAGTACGTGAAATATATTAAACCTAAATGTTACAGGACTCAAAGCTTTGCTAATAATAAGTTGCATTTATTGTAATGTCCTAAAAATTTTATCTCCACCCTCTGACCAGAGAGCAGAGCAGTATTACAAACCGTGTTACTGTTGGCGCCCGACAGGATGGCTCAGTGGTCTAAAGCACCTGCTTAGGAAAGTTTGGGGGCTGTAGGGACCGCAGTTCGATTCCAGGCGCCACATGCTGCGCCAGCCCTGCCCTCAGGGCAGGGTGAGCCAACCATAAAAATAAATAAGCAAACAAACAAAAGTTCTGAAGCAAGAAAAAAACAAAACAAAACATGTTCCTGTAGCCACACTGAGCATTATTATTTCACGGAATTAGTGTGAGAGGGACATGAGAGAAACATCAGACCTAGTATTGCAATGCTATAATCTTCATGCGCAAGCCATTGTCCCTAACACTACTGCTGCTAATCAGTGTAAACGAATGACACATGACAAATGAATGGCTTGGGGCTGGGGAGACAGCTCTGTGGCACAAGTGCCTGCCTGACAAGTGCAAGGTCGTGAGTTTGAACCCCGGTCCCACAAAAAAAAAAAAAAAAAAAAAAAAAAAAAAAAAAAAAAAAAAAAAAAAAAACAAAAAAAAAACAAAAAAAACAAA
>PVJA010056715.1:0-10708 GCA_004027025.1 Myocastor coypus
ATAATCCCGGGGATCATGGATCAAGTCTCAAACTCTAGAAGTCCCCGCCCAATGACTCCATGAGGCTTTGGGGGGACAACTAGACATAAACCATAACACTGTTCCACCTCCATGAACTGCTGCTCTCTGCCATATGTCACTCAGCCTTGGATCCAGCCAAGTATGGACTGAAACCTCCAGTAACTGTGAGCTAAATAAACCTATCCTTCCTTCATTTTGGGCGTCAAGTATTTGTCCCAGCAACAAGTAAAAAGTAACTAAGACAGATGGATAAAGAATATGTGAGGCCGGGCAGGATAGCTCAGTGGTCTAAAGCGCCTGTTAGGAAAGCTTAGGCGGCTGCAGGGACTGCGGTTCGATCCCTGGCACCACATGCTGCACCAGCCCTGCCCTCAAGGCAGGCTGAACCGGCCATAAAAATAAATAAATAAACAAATAAAACTTCTGAAACAAGAAAAAAATAAAATAATTTTTTTAAAAAAAAGAATATGTGAGGGTTTTATACAGTAGAGTACTACTCTGCCATAAGGAAAAATAAGTTTGAGATATTTCTAAGTAAATGGATATACCTTGGGACCATACTCTTAAGTGAAATTATTTGGACACGTGTAAATTGGGCAAATCAGGGGGCTGGGGAGATAGCTCCGAGGCACAAGTGCCTGCTGGGCAAGTGCAAGGTCGTGAGTTCAAACCCTGGTCCCACAAAAAAAAAAAAAAAATTGATAAAAAGAATAAATTGGGCAAATCAATATACTGTATTTTCTGTTGTAAAGGACTAAGAACAAATCACCTCTGTGGTAGTCCCATCAAAAAAGCATAAGTTGAAGCTAATCATGAGCAAACATCAGATAAAGTCAAACGAGGATCTGAAATACAACTGGCTTGTACTCTTGAAGATACTGTGAACAAAAATGGTGGAGTAGTAATCAGCAGCAAAATACAGTCTCTCCAAGGCCTAGAATCCAGATAATAACAACTACAAAATAACAACTTGTGAAAGACAAAAAAGAAGAAATAGCTCTCCAGGAATCAAGAAAGAACTAGAAAGAATGCTAGAAATTCCCGAAAAGCAGGAGAAATGGGGCACAACATAATGAAAAAATAGAGGGCTTGCCAGGTAGCTCAGGGGATTAAAGCACATGATTTGGCAAACTCAGGCCCTGAGGACCTCAGTTTGATACCTTCCCTCACATAACAAAAAAAAAAAAATGATGAAACCATCTGGAAGCTCCTACTAGCTCCCAGGGAAGGGAAACTGTCTACAGACTCAAGGTAATTACTGATGGTCAGGAGCCCTGAGAAACAACAGGCCAGGGCTGCTAGCCCCACAAAAAGTCCATTGTTACTGTAAACTGCAAAAATGGCAGGTTTTACTCTGAAAACAACTCCACATAGCAGGCCACAGTTGGAGAAGAAATCCACTGTAGCGTATGTAACATTAACAGTGTTTAACTAGGTGCTGCTTCAGAAAGAGGTTAATTATTTAAGACTGAGGTACAGAACTACAAAAGCACTTCATATTTCCAAATATTACCCTCCCACAGTGACTTGCTGAGAGACAGTAGCAGAGAGGGTGCAAGCTAAACATAGGCACCCCTGAGAAGTTTAACCTCAGGCCAGAAAGGACACCAGGACTCATTCTAAGTGGTAAGAAGCTAGGCTCTTCATGTGTAGCTTTGCTTGGGTCTGCAATTGCTAGCATTATGTACAGCAGTATTCTTGAACTTTTGCCTTGTTACCTACAATCAGCACAAGTCAGGGATCTTATTGAATTCCCCATTTACCAATATAAGGAAGGACATGCCTCGGTGTGGATAGTTGCCACAATCTGGAGTGAATGAACAGAGGGAACTCTGTGAAATGGGATGGATGTGGGAACACTGCACAAAATGATGGCCATAAAATTAGGTGGAGAAAACCATAACTTGTTGGATTCCAACACTGTGGATCCTAGAAAAAAAAATCATTCACATATAAATACTGAGGAATCTCTCTCTCTCTCTCTCTCTCTCTCTCTCTCTCTCTCTCTCTCTCTCTCTCTCTCTCTCCCCCCGCCCCACCCTCTCTCTCCCCCTCGTGCTCTTGCTCTCTCTTGCTCTCTCTTGTTTTTTATTGGTACTTTGGGGTTTAGAGGGGATGTTTTTCTTTCAATTTTCCTTTAATTTTTCTATCCTCTTCTTTTAGATTCTTATCTTGCTCCTTCTTTTGTCTTTTTTGTTACTTTTATCGATTTCTATTAATTTTTATTCCTTAATAGGATTCTTTATTTCACTTTTCTGACTTGTTGTCATCTTCCATTGTTTAGGGGCCTGGCGGGGATAGCTCTGTAGCACAAGTGCCTGCCTGGAAAGTGCAAGGTCGTGAGTCGTAATCCTAGTCCCACAAATAAATAAATAAATAAATAATAAATAAATAAATAAAATTCACGAACCATCTTCCATTGCCTAATTTTTCAAATAGTTCTTTTTCATTCTCCCATTCCTCATTCTATCTTTACGAATAGAACCATTAACTTTATTAATCTTTAGTCAAATTATGTCATTATGTTTTCATTTTTTTTTTCTATTATTAGTGGAGACATAGTTGCTGTGATTAGTACATATTTACCATATATCAATATTTGGTTTGTCTTAGAGTTTATACTATATTGACAATTTTTTGGTCATTTTTAGACAGAGCCTCACGAAGTTCAGCCTGGCCTTGAACTCACTTTGTAGCCCAGGATAGCCTCAAAACTGCACCAATCCTCCTGCCTCAGCCTCCTGAGTTCCGGGATTACAGGCATGCATCACCATGCCCAGCCAGATCTCCTGTCTATGGTTAATGCTGGTACATTATTGTTTCTTCTGATATGTCAATATACAACTTGTCTTTTTTTTAATTTAATATTTTTATTGTTTAAATTTAACAATGGTATATACAACTTGTCTTTGGCACTATTATTGTTACTGATTTTGCTGCTATTGCCAGGATAGTATAGTTGTTACTATTAATTGCTTTTCTCTATATACCAATATCTGAATTGTGCCCCATTTTTTGGTTGGGTTTTTATTTTAAGCAGTCTAAATTTTTTTTGAGTTCTTTATATATTCTAGGTACTAGTTTTCTGTCTGAGGAGTGGCTGGCAAAATAATTCCCATCCTGTAGGTTGTCAGTTCATTCTGTTAATTGATTACCTTGCCATGCAGAAGATTTTTAATTTGATGCAACCCTATTTGTTGATTCTTGCTGTTATTTCTTGTACAACTGGAATTATGTCTATAAAATCCTTTCTTGAACCTATGATTTAGTGTTTTATCTATTTTATCTACCACTCGTCAATGTTTTTGTTTTGTTTTGTTACCAGGGATCAAACTCAGGACCTTGCACTTTCCGGGCAGGCACTGCACTACTGAGCCAAATCCCTGGCCCCACTATTTCTGCTTTGATTCACTTTTATTTTAGTTTAATATGTGGTGAGATATGGGTCCAGTTTCAATCTTCTGCAAACAGATATCCAGTTTTCCCCAAATCATTTGTTGAATAGGCTATATTTTATCCAATGTGGGCTTGTTTGTTTTTATTTTTTGTGTGTGTTTTAAAGAGAGTACAGGGACTGGGGAGATAGCTCCGTGGCACAAGAGCCTGCCTGGCAAGTTCAAGGTCGTCAGTTCTAACTCCAGTCCCGCAAGAAAAAAACAGTACAAATTAAAATTAAAACAGAGGGGACCCGGCGAGATGGCTCAGTGTTCTAAAACGCCTGCTTGGGAAGCTTGGGAAGCTTCAGGGACCGCGGTTCGATCCCCGGCACCACATGCTGCACCAGCCCTGCCCTCAGGGTGGGCTGAGCCAGCCATAAAAATGAGTGAATAAACAAACAAAGGTTCTGAAACAAGAATAAAAATAATAAATAAAATTTTAAAAATAGATAAAATTAAAAAAATAATTATAAGAAAAATTATAAGTGATATGGAATTTCATTTAGCAACATAATACGAATTTATGCAGATACAACCTACCATGAAACTTGTGGGGTTCAACGAAAGCTGTCTTAAGAGGAAAATTAGTGACAGTAAATTTGCACATTAAGAAAATAGAACAAACACAAATAAATGATTTTATATTGCACCTAAGGCTCCTAGAAAAAAAGAAAAAAAAGCAAGTCAAGCCCAAAGCCCAAAAAAGGCAGGAAATTATAAAAATTAGAGCAGAAATTAATGCATTGGAGATGAAGAAAACAATACAAAGAGTAAATGAATCAAAGTGTTGGTTCTTTGAAAAAATAAATAAAATTGATAAAACCCTAGCTGACCTAATTTTAACAAATGAAAGAAATAAACCTAACTCATAAAATGAGGAATGAAAAGGGTGAAAACACTACAGAACATAGAGAAATTCAGAAGATCATCAATACCTACTTCCAAAATCTTTGCTCTCACAGTTTGGAAAACACAGAAGAAGTGGTCAGATTCCTAAATACATATGAACTACCAAGGCTGAATCAAGAAGACATAAACATTCTGAATAATGGAATATCAGTCAATGATACTGAAAATGTAATAAAAAAAGCCTACAAATAAAAAAGCCCAGGTCCTGATGGATTTAAAGCTGACATAAAAAAATAAATAAATAAAGCTGACATAAATGGTGCTGGGGCAAGCACAGTGACTGTGGTTCCATCCAGGCAACACATGCCACAAGAGCCCTGCCTCCAGGTGCACTGAGTCAGCTACCCAGTCTGGGCATGGTGGCGTATGCCTATAATCCCAGCACTGGGACTGGGGAGGCTGAAAACAAGAGGATCACTATATTGTGTAGTGAGATGCTGTACCAAATATATAAAAAATAAAATGTTCAAAATCTCTGGATCTTAAGGAATCACAAATTAAAACAATGCTGAAATTGCCTCCTACTCTAGAGAGAATGATGCTTATCAAGAAATCAAACACTGGGACCCGGCAGGGGCTTTAATCTGCTAAGCTATCTGACCAGCTCTGTTTTGGGGGGGTTTTTGTTTGTTTTGTTTTGTTTTGTTTTGTGGGACGGGGGATTGAACTCAGGCCCTTAGGCTTGTCAGACAAACACTTATCCTACTGAGCTATTTCCCCAGCCCCTGTTTTTTTGTTTTTAATTTATGTATTTGGTACAGGCTCTCACTACGCAGCTTGGCCTCATGGTGATCCTCCAGTTTGCAGCCTCCCATACACTGGGATTACAGGCACACACCACCATGCCCAGTCACAACCGCCATCTCAGAGCACCCCAGGGGTGGGGCCAGCATGGCACAGAGAGGATCAAACCCCAGTCCCTATGCCTGTCACACTTTAATCTGCTGGGCTATCTGGCTATCTTAGAAAAAAAATTTTGAAACACAAAGTTATAGTAGTAAGTAATAATAAATCAGACTTCATCACATTTAAAAATCACTTTATCAAAATTTATCATTAAGAAAGAGAAATAAAAGGAATAAGAATAGGTAAAGAAGAAGTAAAACTATCACTATTTACAGACGACATGATAATATATTTGAAAGACCCCAAAAACTCCACCAAGAAGCTACTAGAACTAATACACAAATTCAGTAGCATAGCGGGTTATAAAGTCAGCACACAAAAATCAATAGCATTCCTCTACACAGATTACAAACACACTGAGAGAGAAATTAGAGAAACAGTACCTTTTATGATAGCACTGAAGAAAATGAAATACGTAGGCATCAACCTAACTAAAGAAGTAAAAGACCTTTTCAATGAAAACTACAGTACTCTGAAAAGAGAGAGATCCTAGAGGGTTTGAGAAAATGGAAAGATATTCCCTGTTCCTGGATAAGAAGAACAAACAGTGTGAAAATGTCCATCCTCCCTAAATTGTTACACAGATGTAATGCAATTCCTATCCAAATACCATCAACATACCTCACAGACCGGGAGAAATCATTCCTCAAATTTATTTGGAACCAAAAATGACCCAGAATTGCAAAGACAATTCTCGGCAATAAAGGTACAGCAGGAGGCATTACAATTCCTGACCTAAAGTTATACTACAAAGCTACAGTAATAAAATCAGCATGGTATTGGCAAAAGAATAGACCTGAAGATCAATGGAATAGACTAGAGGATGCAGAAGCAAATACAAACACACTCAGCCACCTTATTTTTTGACAAAGGGGCCAAACATGTGTACCGGAAGAAAGACAGCCTCTTTAACAAATGGTGCTGGAAAAATTGGCTCTCTACATGCTGAAAACTAAAACTTGACCCAAGTCTATCACCATGCACTAAACTAAAGTTAAAATGGATTAAAGATCTAAATATTATTTTTTTTTCTCCTGGGTCTCATGATTTCTATTATTTCAACATCATGTTATTATATCCTCACAGAAGCAAATTCTCAGTTAAGAAAATACAACATCAGTTGTAGGGCTTACAAAATGAAAAGGGAGATTCTTACCCAAACCCTTTCTTGCTTAAAAATTAGATTAAATTTAAATGTACAAGAACAAGCACAAGATCTAAATATTAAAAGAAAAACATTAAATCTCCTGGAGGAGAAAGTGGGAGGAAATCTTGAAGACATCGGAGTAGGCAAAAAGTTCATGGACAGAAATCAAAATGTGATCTTGACGGGCCTGCCGTGGTAACCGCTGCACTCCAGCCTCCGCGATGCCGCCCAAAGATGACAAGGAGAAGAAAGATGCCAGAACGTCGGCTAAGAAAGACAAAGACCTGGGGCCCAGCGGGATGGCTCATTGGTCTAAAGCCCCTGCTTGGGAAAGCTTGAGTGGCTTCAGGGACCGCGGTTCGATCCCCGCACCACATGCTGCGCCAGCCCTGCCCTCGGGGTGGGCTGAGCCAGCCATAAAAATGAGTGAATAAACAAAGGTTCTGAAACAAGAATAAAAATTATAAATAAAATTTTTAAAAATCTAAAAAAAAGAAAGAAAAATACCCAATGAGCAAATCTGGGGGGAAGGTCAAAAAGAAGTTGTCCAAAGGCAAAGTCTGGGACAACTTCAACAACCTGGTTCCAAACAATAAACTTGTAACGCCCGCTGTGGTCTCTGAGAGACTGAAGATCTGTGGGACACTGGCCAGAGATGCCTTTCAGGAGCTCCTTAGTAAAGAGCTTATCAAGCTGGTCTCAAAGCACAGAGCTGAAGGTATTTACACCAGAAATACCAAGGGTGGAGATGCCCCTGCCGCTGGTGAAGATGCGTGATGAACAGGTTCATCCAGGGGCCAGGGAGATAGCTCCGTGGCACAAATGCCTGCCTGGCAAGTGCAGAGTCGTCAGTTAGAACCCCAGTCCCACAAAAACAAAACAAAACAGGTTCACCCAGGTGTACATTCGGAAAAAAATAAAATTTTATTATTTAAAAAAAAGAAAACAAAATGCATGTTTAACACTTGAAAGCAGCAACAAATGGGACCTCCTCCACCTAAGAAGTTTTTGCACGTCAAAAGAAATTATCAAGAGTGAAAAGGACCTCCCTTGCCCCTCCCCCAACATCAGGAGGCTAAGCGGCCAGAGTGAGCAGCGAGACCCTTGGGACCCGCCCCCGGAGCCGTAGCCCTAGCAACCTAGAAAAGCCTGCTGAAGCTTCTAGAAATGAGAAAGTGCAGGCAGGAGAGAAGAACCCAATATTTTCTGCCTCATACTCGAAGCCATCATGAAAACTGACTCCACCGCCAGGCCTTTCTCAGCAATACCTTCCACCTTTTCCCTCCAGCACTTCGGCCCCGCCCCGGAAGCACCCAGCTCCACCCACCCGGCCTCTGCAGACCCCTTCAGCTTAGGGAGGCCGTCAACTGAATCGCACAACTGCCTCCCCAAAGTGCAGCGTTTCGCAATTGCCATCGCCTGGGACACCTTGACACAGACAACATCCGCGACCAAAGCACACTAGGACAATGGAGAGAAGACTGGCAGTTTCACTGAGGAGTTGGGGGAGAAGAGTAGCCAATTTGGACTAAATCTTCTGTTAAAAAGATGAAAGAAATGATGAACAATGTCTTGTAACCAGCAAATCAAGGATGCAAGAAATGTTTGCGAGAATAGGCTATGAGCTTTAATACTTTGATTTTCTGTATTCAGGTGTTTTTTTCAAGACATTTAAGCTATGGAGTGCAAATAATATATTACCAGTGTCATGCAGTTGCCAAACTAACCGACGAACATTATTTCTCCCAACCAAACATCAAAAAATAGTTTTCCTTCGCTTTCTTAACTGTTCCTTCCATGCCAATAAGAGGGGAGAGCTGTTTAAAGTGGGAGAGAAAAATTAAAATAATAATAATAAAACTATAGAAGGGGAGACCTGAAATTGGTCAATATTCTTGTTTTTTTCTCTCTCAGCATACTGAGAACTAACTTACTCCGTGGTAACCAACAATACAAAAACACTGCTGAAAGACAATGAGGTTTATCTGACAGGGCTGATCTCATCCACTTTCCATTTAGGAAGAATCCTCTTTCTCTCCAATTTTGCTCCTTCTGAGGAGATGTGCAACACGGAGAGAAATTATGCTGGAATAAGCTGGAACAGAAAAACTAAAATGAACAGACTTCTGAAATCATTTGAAAGCCCTGATTGAGGCACCATCAGCAAGAGAATTCAAGACCCTAGGAAAAACTAAGTTTTCTTTAATAATTTTCACCTTTTCTCTGGACCCTAACCGCCTCTTTTCTAGAAACTGCTCTCATAATTTCCCATCTTATCCAAGAAAGCTGCCTTCTCAAAGGTCTTAAGATTTCCTCATAAAATTTCCAAGTTGAGGGAAAAATAAAATTTGCATTTGGCATTAAAATGTCTGTTCCTAATATAAAATGATTAGTAAATAGCCATGCATCCCAAGAGAGACAACCCAAATGACATTTCTAACTGGGAAATTTATGAGGCCAATTTGGATGGAATAAAGAGAGTGGAAACTGAAAAAAAAGAGTGAAAAGACAACCCACAAATTTCAAAATGATTTTAACTAATAAATATTCAGACAAAGGTCTTCTATCTAGAATTTACAAAGAACTAAAAACTATTAGGGTCCCAAAATTCAAAGATTCAGTCCAGAAATGGGCATCTGAGATGAACATACAATTCTCAGAGAAAGAAATTCAATAAACATGTAAGTACATGAAAAAATGATCCCCATCGCTAGCCACTTGTGAAATGCAAATGAAAACAACACTTAGATACCATCTCACCCCAGAAAAAATGGCTATCATAAAGAAATCAACCAACAACAGATGTTGGATAGGCTGTGGGGAAACAGGAACCCTTCTCCACTGCTGGTGGGAATGCAGATTGGTACAACCACTATGGAAAGCAGTGTGGAGGATCCTTAAAAAACAAGAACTGGAAATCCCATTCAATCTAGCTATCATCCTACTGGAAATTTTCCTAAAAGAACTGAAGACATCATACCATAGCAATATCTGTGCACCTATGTTTATAGCAACCCATTTGTAATATCCAAATCTTGGAAACAACAAAAATGCCCATCTTTTGAAGAATGGTTGAAAAAGATGTGGTACTTTCATAAAATGGAATATTACTCAGCTATAAAGAATGATAAATTGGAAGACTTCATATATAAATGGATGTACATTGAACATATACTCACAAGTGCAATAAACCAGACCTACATGTGTAAATATCATATAGTCTCCCTAGCATAAGAACTCTAAAGAAGAAATAAAAATGGAAGGGCATAACACAGCTGAATGGCAATCAAAGACTTAAGGATTAAACAACAAAGTGACTGGAAGCAGAAAAGAGAGGAAGCATAGCAGGAACAAATCCATGCACTTATGTACACAGGATGAATCAGATATTGGTCCTAAGAACCTTTAAAAGATTTTTCATGCTTGGGATATCTGTCATTCTGGTCTTTTAGAGGTGTAAAAAAATGGGGGGGGTTGATTGCGAGTTGGCTTAAATCAACAACCTCCAACACCGCCAGTTTCACTGGTAACCCAATGCAAACAAGGAACATTGGTCTAAGTTTTTGTGTAAAATTGTGTAATTGTTTTTCTTAACATTCTATAGGGACTGAAATGTTAAAATGTCTATGGTTGTTAAAAAATAGCAGTTCCATTTTATGTCTAATACATGGTTCCGAGATAAATCCTGACATTTGGCTGAACTTGTCAAATAGCAAAAATTATATTTACACAGGTCTTATTTTAAATTGGTCTTAACCATCCAGCAAAAAAGTATAGCCATTAGGTATAAAATTAATGCCATACTAATATGTTAAGCTGTAAAATGCTCATTAATTAAAACAGAGGGAATGGTACCCTACAAGGGGGTCACCTAAGTATTTTATTTTATTCCTTATTCATCCTTAATTTTTAAAACTGGACACTAATGGGCACTCAGTAACCTATTCAGGTCCATTATCATAGACTGGAGATGGCTGACCAACAGGAATGTGAAGAGGAAATCTCTTCGCGGCTGACCTATGATAATGCTGCCTAAAATCCTGTACTCCTGGTGAGATGGATGGCTTAGCCAGAGACGGGCTACAAGGGTATGCACGGAGCGCTAACCGCCGCCTAAGACAGGAACAGGGCTTCTTGCTGCCCTGCCTTCCCGTGACGGGTAAGGTCTGAGCCCCGTGTGAGAAACACCCTGACCTAAGGCAGGCACCATCCCCACAGGAGATTGCCATACTCTATGCTGTTGCCAAAACTTTAAAGAAAAGGAGGACCTGTGGGGAGCCGCCTTGTG
>PVJA010056716.1:0-10715 GCA_004027025.1 Myocastor coypus
AGGCACTTGTGCCTCGGAGCTATCTCCCCAGCCCCCAGAACTTTTGTTTGCTTGTTTATTTATTTTTATGGCCAGCTCAGCCCGCCCTGAGGGCAGGGCTGGCGCAGCATGTGGTGCTGGGGATCGAACCTCGGTCCCTGCAGCCGCCTGCCTGCAAGTGCTTTAGACCACTGAGCCATCCTGCTGGGCCCCATGTTTGTTTATTCACTCATTTTTTATGGCCGGCTCAGCCTGCCCCAAGGGCAGGGCTGGCGCAGCATGTGGTGCCGGGATCGAACCTCGGTCCCTGAAGCCGCCCAAGCTTCCAAGCAGGCGCTTTAGACCACTGAGCCATCCCGCCAGGCCAGTGGGAAGGTTTTTAATTTGGTCTTATGTCCCTTCCACATGTTCCTATCCTTTTATGTTTCAAGTACCTCCTTACTTTTTTATACTCCAAGAAGCTCCAGACTTATTTTTATTTTTCTTTGCCCAGCTGTTGACTCAGGTTTTTTTTTTTGAATAATTTTATTGAGAACCCAAAATGCAGGTTTTGGGTAGGCTTATTGTCATGGGGTACCTTTGCATTTAGGCTTCTCAGGACAGAAGTAGGTAATATATCTTTATATACCAATCAATGTATACACATTCATTGATAATTATTTCTGTGCTTACATTTGTGTATAGATGTTAATTTAAACTTGAGCTCCTACTGCTATCCAATTTTAGTCCAGTACTTCAAGGATTAGGCCTGTTTTCAGTGAAACATGAGTGCATGCACCTATTATCTGTTCACTTGCTTGTTCAGCCTTAGTACCTCTGAAGACTAGTTTCAGAATTCTTATTTATTTATTTATTTATTTATATAGTGCAGTCTCACTACACAGTTGGAACATGTAGTGATCCTCTTTTCTCAGCTTCCCTAGAAGTGGTGTTATAGGCATAAAGCACCACACCCAGTTTTAATTGCCAGCACAGTACGCCCAGGGCTCAAGGGCCAGCACAACATATGGTACTGGGGATTGAACCTGGGTCTTTGCACTTGCCATGCAGGCACTTAGACTGCTGTGTTATCTCCCAGCCCCAGTGTTTGGAATTCTTAACCCATACCTGTGAAAAATAAATTTTCCAACTAGAATGTAGTGTTGTATATAGCTTCTTTTATTACTGGCCTTATAATTTCAAGTGGAAGTGCCATTTTCCAAGTTAGTCCAGCTCCTTTTCTTTACCACCCCTTAATGCAGGCTCTTTAGTATAGTAAAATTGGTTATCACAACTCATTTTGTTTTGAGGCCTTCTGACATTTTTGCTAATTTGTTTTGTTTTAGCATTTATTCCTGTTCCTATTATTCATATCGTGTAGCTCTGTGGATTTGAACAAATGTGTAGAGTCATGTACCATTGTAGTAGCATACAGAACAGGTTCTGCACCTTAGTTCCCTTTTGTGTACTCTTTATAGTAACCTACTCACTGCTCCTCCATTCTCTAGCAAGTACCAGTCTGATTTCTCTCTCTACTTTTGCATTTTCCAAAAGGTCATATGAATGGAATGTTATAATTTTCAGATTTGCTTCTGGCTTCTTTAGCATAGTAAAACAAATTTAAGATCCACCCATAATATATGGGTTAATAGATCATTCTTTTTTAATTGTTGAATGATCTTCCACTGTCTGGATGAGTCTTTATTTTTTGTTTTTGTTTTTTTTTTAAATTTTTTTTCTTGTTTCAGAACTTTTGTTTGTTTATTTTTATGGCCGGCTCAGCCTGCCCTGAGGGCAGGGGTGGCGCAGCATGTGGTGCCAGGGATTGAACTGTGGTCCCTGCAGCTGCCCAAGCTTTCCTAAGCAGGCGCTTTAGACCACTGAGCCATGCTGCTGGGCCCCAAGTCTTTGTTTTTTGATTCCCCTATGAAAGTATATTGTGGTTGTTTCCAGTTTTTGGTAGTTATAAACAAAGCTGCTATGCAGCGTCAATAGGAAGGCTTGTGTGTAGATGTAAGTTTTCAGATTATCAAGTAAACACCTAAAAATATGACTGCGGGTTATATAGTATAGTAAGTCTGCTTAATTTTTGTAGGTATGTATTATACTGAGGATTGAGCCTAGTGCCTTTACATGCTTGACAAGTGCTCTACTGCTAAGTTACATCCCTAACCTTTTTTTTCCTTTTAATTTTGAGATGGAATCTTTCAAATTGCTCAATAGCTGGTATTAAAGGTATACTCCTGATTTGCATTTAAATTTTGACTGCTTTTGTTTCTTCTTTAAAATCTAGCTTCTTTTTCTTGAATTGTTTGATATTTATCTATTGAGTAGTTATCATTCATTCATTATTGATTAGTCTTTTCTTTTCTTTCTTTCTTTCTTTCTTTCTTTTTTTCTTTCTTTCTTAACTTTCTGCAAACCTTTATTACAGAGGAGCTCAGTTCTCCTTGGCTGCTGCCTTTCTCATGGTGGCCAGCATATTGCTCAGGTCCTCATACTTCCTCTTGGCACAAGTATGTGTCCCCACCCTTTTCTTGAAGAATTTGAGGGTGCATTTGTCCTTGGAGTCCTTGAGCAGGCCCAAGGAACACTGCTTGTAGGGGGCGAATCCTCGCACCTCCTGGATCATGTCCCACACAAACTTGGTGTGTTTGGTGAGGAGTCCGTGGTGGCGGCTGTGCCTTGGTTTACTCACATTCTTAGCTACCTTGTGGCCCTTGTTGATGCCCACAGCCATGGATGGCAGAAGGCCATGGCTACTGTTCTTCAGTGGTTGCTGTGGCGGAAGGACCAGCCTTAGTTAATATTCTAATGTGTGAATATACCTCAATATTTTTACCAGTTCTATTGCAGATGGGCATTTAAGAAGTCTGGGACCAGTGAGAAAGCTCAGCATACTTAAAGCTCCTGCTTTAGCAAGCACAGGGACCAGGGTTCAATCCCTGTCCTGCATTCCACACTGGCCCTGCCCCTGAAGTATACTGAGCTGGTGACCAGGTCCAGGCATGGTGGCACATTCCTGTAATCCCAGTGCTTGGCAGGCTGAAAACAGGAGGATCACTAAGAGTCCAGCTGTATAGTGAGACCCTACCAAATCCATAAAGTGGAAAAAAAGAGGTCTGTAGTTTGGAACTATTACTACTAATAATGTTTTTTTCATGGATATGCTTTCCTGTAAACATAAGTGTTTATTTCTTCATAGGTGTAGAATTGCTGGTCACTGTTGGTTAATACTACCATTTTTCTACAGTGGTTGTATAAGTTTACATTCTCATTAGCAGTGGCAGTGATGGTGAAACATATGGGATGCATGTTGTAGGGTGTTTGCTATCATTGAAATCTCTAAAAAGTTTGCCATCATTGGTATAGGAGTTTCATGTAATCTGTATCTTCTTCAGTACTGTGTATATTCTCACCTTCTATTCTGTGTATATACTTGGTTTTAATTTACGTTACTCTAAAATTGAGCACAGTTTTTATGTTATTTGGTTAAAAAGTTATAAACTTCTGTACTGTCAAAATATTGGAGTTTGGAAAATGGGGTGGTTTTCATTTGAAAAAGGTAGTAGAGTAAGGCAAAGAATGTCTTTGGGGGAGAGCCAAGTTTTTAGTTAAGGTGAGGAAGTAGAAGTACATTTTATGAAGTTGAGACTGTAGAAGTACTATGCTTGGTCTGTTACAGGAAGAGAGTTCTAGAATACAAAATGACAAACTTTGGTAGAGAGGAGGGCAGTGTTAGAAAGAAGAGAGGTATTACATGATTAATAGGTAATTTAAGTTTTGTGTGGTGACCTAGGATGGTGGACATGTTAAAACATAAAATTGATTGGCTTTGTTTTAAGCTGACATGTGTAAAGTTGCTTCATCACCATATACCATCATCACAAGCTTCCTCTTCTAGGCAGTTTAATGACGCTTAGATGGGCTGGTCTGAAAGTGGGAAGCACTAGAGGAACATGAGAGCACAGGTTAAGTGGAGGAAGTCTAATGATACCAGCACTCGATAGTCTAGCTTGATTTGCATGTAGCAGATTGAGGCTATTTTCTTTGATCATTACTAATATATTAACTACTTATAAACTGTAAGTTCAGTAAGTCTGTCCTTTAATAATGCCAAGGAAGGATATTAAAGTTATTAGTCTTTTGCTTTTAAAATCTCCAAAATCTTCATATATATATATGCTATATGTGTGCCACATATATATATATATATAATTTTTAAAAAACTACATTTGTGGGGGGCTGGGGAGATAGCTCAGTAGAAAAAGCACTTGCCTGGCAAACACAAGGACCTGAGTTCAATCCCCAGTCCTGCAAAAATAAAAACAAAAAAACCAAAAAACTACATTTGCCAGAACATAGGTTATTTGGAAGCTGATTCTTCACAGATTACTATGGTTCTGAGATCCTATGAATTTCTATACAAATTCATATAACTGTGAGTTATAATTTATGTGAGTGACTATTGGGATTTAACTTAAAATTAGATATGTTTACATTTTAAGGGATATGTTTGTTTTGGTGGTACCTAGGGTCAAATCCTGGGTTTTGTACATGCTAGACAAGTGTTTCATCACTGATCTATACCCCAGGCAAGAAATGTTGTATGAAACAATGAATGTAGTTTTCAGTCGTTGCTAGTATATTGGTACCACAAATCATGTGCATGGAAATGTCAACTTGGGTTGATGCTTCAGAAGAGTAAAGTTGAGGCTGTTGTATCTTAGTGTAGCAGTGTAATTACTGGCAAATAGTGCTTGAGGGAGATTACTGTTTTAACAAAGTTACATTTCTTCTAGGGATTAGAATGAATGAGAGGGTCTCTTACCTCCCTCATTCTACTCTAAGTGGCATATATATAAGTTAATAGAATGCTGGACTCATATTGCCTGAGGCATAGTTAAAGACTATGGGAAGATTTACAATATTCTAACAAAAACAGACAGAATAGCATGAAGAAATTTCAATCCTCCCAGCCTCGCTTACCAACTTAATTAGGCTTATTGGGGCAGAAAATGCCCCTCCCACCCCTTTTTTATGTTCTTCTCTGTTCTTACCTTTTGCCTGAAATTCTCTTTGTGTGGGCCATATAATACATAAAAGGAGGGCTGTCATGTGTGAGTACATGCATATGTGCACGTGTGTGCGTGTGTGTGTGTAAATTCTAAAGCATTTGTTTTATGTAGCTTTAGGGAAAGGAGCACATATAATCAAATTTCAAGATACTTGAAGGGCTCCATTTGTGGTACTGTATTCAGGAAATTTAGAATTTAAAACTTATGCTGTATTCAGAGTGAAAAAAATATTTGGGGGGCTCTGTAGTTAGTCAGGAACTGTTTGGCTTGTTTAATTAAAAATTTGTCAGCTGAATTTTTGCTTTACCGTTTATATATAGATTACAGTATAATCCAGGGTTGTTGTTTTCTGTCTTTCCATTAGCCTGCAGTGCTGGGTTTCAGATGATGATGGTGATTGGGGGTGGGAGAAGAGGTGGGGTTTCTTCTTATCATCCCTCTTGTGGTCAGTAAAATCATCCAACAAATGTAGAATGTATGTATAAAAGAAAAGTGTAGCATTGCTAAGGGAGAGGTGTTCGGTGAGGATTTCATTCTCCTCTACTCCATGGAAACAAGCTTTTTGAGCTTCTACTTGTCTGCTGATTTGTCCAGTGATCCAGGTAATCTGTTGCAGTCTTTGTTTTGTTGGTAGTGTATGAGATGTGGTGAATGGTAGAAAAATAGCTTCAGTGAAAGGGGTCTACTTATAACAGGAAAGAAATGAACAGGGAAAACAATATTTTTCATTATTCATTATTATTTCTTAAAATAGTGTTTAAGGTATTTTTTTCTCCTTCCTGTTTTACAAAGTCTTATTTTATTTAAAGAAAGAAAATGAGAAATCCATGCCTTAATTGCTTAGCTTGAGAACAAAGCTTTTAACATCCGGCATTGCAGGGAATATATTCAAGAGGATATAAGCAGCGTCCTTCTGTTACCTTTTTAGAACTGAATTGATATAATAATTCTTGAACCTTAGCTAGGACTTTGACTTATTATTCTGTGGATTGTGATTTAATTACCTCAAGCTTTGGGATGGTTGATTCTCTTTGATGCCCTAGAGACCATGAATGAGGAATGGGGAGCTGGGTTTCATAATGGGGGAAGGGACTATATTTTTCAGAATATTTTCTGTTTTTCCATTTGAAACTAAAATGAATATGTGATCATATGGAAAAGGTTCTGCCCACAGCATCAACTACTCTGATATCAGTTTGAATTATTTTATCCTTTGTTCAGTTAGTGGTATTTTTGCTCTTTTCAGCTAAAATGTTGATTGTAAATATGAAGAGCTGCTAAATTGCTGTGATGGCATTGGGAGTATATTTTGCCTTCCCCATCCCTAATTATATTGTGAATTTAGAAGCAAAGGCACAGGTAGTAGATACTGCTAAAGGATTTTTTTTTTCTTTTGAGAGTGATTTTCCTGATGGAAGCTATTTCTATGAATAGAAAGACCTAGGACTATATTTTATGACATTAAAGGGTTTAGTGTCACTCACTTCTCTGTAGGCAGACAGAAAACATGATACTGTGAATGGGATTATGAAAGCTTTCAGTTAATTTGATTATCTTTCATAGTGATATGAATTATTGTGCTATTTGCTGTATTTTGAAAACTGGCTGACCCCTCATAAATATTAACAAATTAACATGCTTATTGAGCATTTGTAGTATGCCGAATATTTTAGATTTGTAGCTTAATGGGGATTAAACTCATGCAGATGAAACACCATTTTTAGTGTTACTATGTAAGTATTGGTTGTATATTTATGTAATGATATGTAGATGTCTTACATAAACTACTACATTTAATCCTCATAACAACTCAGCCACAAAATTACCCCAATCTTCTTTTATAGATGAGAAAATTTGCATTTTGAAAGATTAAGTAATTTACTGTTAGTAACAAAGCCTAGGCCAGTCAGACTAGAGAGATCCGAGTTTCTGGCAAGACCTGAATGATTGGGTAAATCATTTAGAATAATCTGTAAGTGTGATTGTTGGACCAGGTAACCTAAAGTTCAATGTTGAGCTTAAGATTCTTTTCACTATAAGAGGAGTTAGTCTTGCTGTATTAGAGAGTTGGCTATTTTTTTGCTTTACAGGGTTTTATTTTGTTTTTCCTTTGCAGGAGACCAAACCTAGGGCCTTGCACACTTTGCTTTACAGATGGTAGGCAAACACTGAGGTATATCTCCAGCACTGTTTTAGAGGGTGTGTGTGTGTGTGTGTGTGTGTGTATTTATTTAGTTTTCACTAATGATTTTCTATAACCTGTTTTACTCTTTTGGGAACATTGAGGATACCTAGAATATGTATCACCTTCTAACAGATTATTCTCTATATACATTTATTTATAAGATCATTATTGTCTGTTGTCTTCCTCCATTCATTCCTTCAGCATATCTCATGAATCTAGAGTACTACCTGACTGTATAGTATTTAGCTATGTAATTAATTTTTTGAGTGAATGGGTTAACAGTACACTTGTATATTGGTCGAATATGTAAGTAACTCAACACTTTTTTTTTTAATGCTAGAAGATTCTCTTTTTTTTTTTTTTTTTTTTTTGTCTTTTTGAGACAGGGTCTCGCTATGCAGTTGAGGCTGGTCCTGCGCTCACTTTTGTAGCCCAGGCTGGTCTCGAACTCACACCAATCCTCCTGCCTCAGCCTCCCAAGTGCTGGGATTACAGGCATGAGCCACCACGTCCGGCCTAGAAGATTCTCTTGGTTCTAAAACTATTCATGTTACTATTAAGTGACACTTTAAGGAATTAGTTAAGTTGTAAAATCTTGCAAAGGAAAAAAACCCTATCAAACAAATTTAGTAAAGTTCTTAAACTTGTAATTTTCTCTAAGAGAATTGTTGATACCATAGGTTTATGTAATACTCTGTTTAATACATGATTAGTGTTACTAACTGCTTCTACTATGCTGCGAAAAACATAAAAACAGAGCTCTCTTTTGGTTTATTTATCCATTGGCTTGTTTATTATACTTATGTATGCTCTGAAGTGCTGTTTGTTTACAGTGGGCAGAAAATATTCAGATTGTTGAATCATTTTATGAAGGAAAATACAATGTTTACAAGCAGATTTATTTAAGCATTAAGTTTATGTTAGATTATCATTGCTTTATTGAAATACAGTTGGTATGTAATAAAACATGTGTATGTTTAAGGTGAAGCTATCACTACAGAAAATAAATAGAAGTATCACCTCCAAAGTTTCTATGTATTTTTCCTTTCCCTCTCCACCTACCCATGGTTATTCACTGATATGCTTTTTGTCATTATAGTTTGCATATATCTATGTAGAAATCTTATATGTATATAAGATCCTTTTTGTTTGGCTTATTTCATTTTGCATAATAATTTTGATTATTTATTTATTTATTTATTCATTCATTCATTTGTTTTCCTTGTTTCAGAACCTTTGTTTGTTTATTCACTCATTTTTTTATGGCCGGCTCAGCCCGCCCCTAGGGCAGGGCTGGCGCAGCATGTGGTGCTGGGGATTGAACCGCGGTCTCTGAAGCTGCCCAAACTTTCCCAAGCAGGCACTTTAGATCACTGAGCCATCCCGCCAGGCCCTGCATAATAATTTTGAGATTGGTCCATGTTCCTCGCTATCAGTAATTCATTTCTTTGTATTGCTGAGTATTGTGGTGTATCTATCTATGTGCTACAATTCAAGTGTTGGTGGATATATGTGTTTCAAGTTTTACATTATTAAGTTTACTTTGAACATTTATGTACACGTCTCTTTATAAATGTGTTTTTTATACATTTTATTTCTCTTGGTTAAAACAGATGAGTGCAATGGCTGAATTGTGTGATAAGTGCATATTTAAACTTTTTAAAATATTGCTTTTTAAAGTGGCTATATGGTGTTACCACCAATATTCAGTTGTCCACAACCTCATTCATATTTGGAATTGTCAGTTTTTAAAGCTTTCAGTTTTAGTGGTAGTGTAATAATACCATGTTGTAGTTTTACCTGTATTTCATCTAATGACTGATATTATTATACCTCTTTTATGTGGTCATTTCCTATTCACATATCTTCTTTGGTGAATTGTCTCTTCAAATCTTATGTTTGATTTATTTTCTTTTAAATCACATTGTTAGACTTTCTCTTTTCTTTTTTCCTTTCCTTTCTTCTTTCTTTCTTTCTTTCTATTTAGCATAGGGTCTCACTATGTAGATTGGACTAATAGTGACTCTCCTAATAGTGACAGGCTTGCACCACAGTGCCCAGTCTTAAATGCCATCTCAGCAAGCCCTGAGGGTGGGGCCAGCACAGCAGGCCCCTGCTTTTGCCTAAATAGGCACTTTAATCCACTGAGGTATTTGGCTAATATATTCTGAATACAAATCCTTTATTAGATACATGATTTGGAAAAATTTTTTTTTCCGCTTGAGCATGGTGAGCAGTACCTATTATCTTATTACTTCAGGAAGCCCAGGCAGCATGATCCTAACTTTAAGCCCACTCTGAGCATTTTAGTGAGACCTTGTCCTAAAATAATAATTTAAAAGGGCTAGAAATGTAGTTCAGTACAAAGCCTATGGGTTCAACTCTTAGTACCACCTTAAAAAAAAATTTTTTTTTTCTTCTGCTTCTCTACTTTGGCTTAGAGTTTCTTCCTTTTTCTTTTCAATGCTTTATTGTGATGCAGCTCACATTTCTAACAATAGAGGCATTAAACTTCGAATACCATTTTATTGTATTTTTTTCTTTTGTAGATTGTGCTAAGCAATAATTGATTAGCTAAAGGTAACAATTTTTCTTCTGTTTGCTTCTAGATGTTTTATAATTCTAGGCTTTACTTTTAGAACTCTGATACATTTTGAAATAGTAAAGCCAGGGAGATAGCTCAGGGGTACAAGTGCCTGCCTGGCAAGTACAAGGTCCTGAGTTCAATCCCTGATTCTGAAAAAAAAGCCATTTTGTAATTTGCATATAGAGAGCCAAATGTTCCAGCCCCACTTGTTGAAAAGACTGTCTTTTCTCTGTTGAATTGCTTTTGCACCATTGTTGGAAATGAGCTGTTCATATATGTGGGGAGGTATTTATTCTGTCCTGTTGATTTATTGGTCTGTTTTGGCCCAATTATCTTATCTACTGTAGCTTTTTTTTTTTTTTTTTGTATTTTAGGACAGGGTTTAACAACACAGGTAGGATTTGTACTGATCCTTCTATTTTCAGCCTCCTGAGCGCTGTGATTACAGGCACACGCCACCCAGACTCAATCACAGTCTGGCATAGCATGCTGGGGATTGAACCCCTGTTGGGGTGCTCTGCCTAAGCAGGCACTTTAGTCCACTCAAGTATGTCACCGGCCCTCTACTGTAGCTTTCTAGCAAATGTTGAAATCAAGTTCTTCAATTTTGTCATTTTTCAAAATTATTAGCTCTTCTAAACTGTGTTTCCATATGAAACATCCACTTCCAAATTTAAAATCAATATGCCGGGCGTGGTGGCGCACGCCTGTAATCCCAGCACTTGGGAGGCTGAGGCAGGAGGATTGGTGTGAGTTCGAGACCAGCCTGGGCTACAAAAATGAGCTCAAGGCCAGCCTCAACTGCATAGGGAGACCCTGCCTCAAAAAGACAAAACAAAAACAAAAACAAAACAAAAACAAAAACAAAAACAAATTTAAAATCAGTTTATCAGTCCCCCCCCCCCCC
>PVJA010056717.1:0-10707 GCA_004027025.1 Myocastor coypus
CCCATTTTTCTGTTTATCCTAAACAGTACAAAGACAGATATAAAACACAGGCAGATGTGCACAGTGATTACAGATCATCATAGTTTAATAAAATGGTTACTCTCTTCCTGTGCCACCTGATAAAACAGGTGTGCTTTCCTTGCTTGAGTAGATTAATACATCTGGTATGTGGTATACAGCTATAGATGTTGAAATGCTTTTTTCTTCATAACTCTCTGCAAGGGCCATCAGAAATATTCACTCAAGGCCAGTAAAATACCTTATTCTACTGCCTCAGGAATATAGCAATTTTCCAGTTGTTTCACAACTTAATGTATAGGTATCTTGATCATCTTTCCCATAAAATATCATACTAGCCCATTATCTCAGTAACATTGTGCTGATTGAACCAGGTGAGCATGAGATAGTAATCATTGTGGACGTCTTGGCAAAGCGTTTATGTGCTACATGAAGAGGAATAAATCCAACTAAAATTAAAGGTCCCTACCCCACAGTGAAATTTCTAGTCCATTGGTGTGGGAAAACTAACATATTTCTTCTCTGGTGATGGATAAGTTGCTTATCTGACCTTTTCTACAACCAAGAATGATACACAGAGCTTATTTTTTTTTCCTTCTTCTGACTGATGTTCTAGTATGTGTATATCCCCCTTGGTCTGTTCATACATTAATGGACATTTGGGAAACATTAGGTGCGTACATGTGCTATGTACCTGTGCATCTCCACACTTAACTAAGCACTTATTTTTAATGTTAGTGGTATTCATGCATAAGAATTTATATTCCCAGTAGCACATATGGCGTTCTGATTTTTATTTTTATTTTTATTTATTTATTTATTTATTTTTTTGCCTTTTTTTTTTTTTTTTTTTTGAGATAGGGTCTCGGTATGCAGTTGAGGCTGGCCTTGAGCTCACTTTTGTAGCTCAGGCTGGTCTCGAACTTGCACCAATCCTCCTGCCTCAGCCTCCCGGGTGCTGGGATTACAGGCATGAGCCACCACGCCCGGCTTAGGGGTTCTGATTTTTAAAAAAACTTTATTTATTTAGGTTTAGGCTGGTTCAGACTTCCCTGGGGGTAGAGCTGTCATAGCATGTGGTGACAAGGAATTGAAACATGGTCCCTGTGGTTGCGTAAGCAGGTACTTAAAATGGTCATTGATCTTCCTGACTCCTCCATTTATGTATGTATGTATGTATGTATGTATGTATGTATGTATGTATTTATTGGGAATCAAAGGCATGACATTGTGTTTGCCAGGCATGCTTTGTGCCACTGAGTATATCCTAGACCAGAGTACTGATTCAGTCGCCTTTTTTTTTTAATTATGACCGGCTTAGTCTGCCCTTGGGGTGAGGCTGGCGCAGAATGTTGTGCTGGGAATGGAACTGCATACCCTATGGTTGCCTAACCTTTCCTAAGCAGGTGGTTTAGACCGCTGAACCAGCTCGCCTGCCCTTTTTTTGTAATTTTTTTTCCAGAACTGAGGATTAAACTCAGGCCCATGTGCTTGCCAGGCAAGTGCTTATTCTACTGAGCCGTCTCCCTACCCCCCCCCCAGAGCTTATTTTGCAGGGAACAATTTATTCACTTAAGTGTGTTGATCCAGCGTATTCACTGGAAAGCATCCTCTTTTGAGCAGGTGGAACAAGAGAAGGCTCTTCAATATCTGCATGGTACAATGCTAGCTGCTGTGCCACTGCAGCTGTATATCCTGTCAAATCCAAAATGGATGCTGTTTGGCATATCAGTGATACCCCTATAGGTTAGTTGTAGTGAAGACCTTTAGGCTTTTGGAACAGGGCTCTGCCATCATCTGCAGACAACTACTTTCTCTTTGAAAGGCAAGTCTTGGCCTAGTATTGAACCTTCATAGAAACCAGCCTTGTCTATGGGATACCAGACCCATTATGGACTGAGGGCTGCTATCTGACCTACAAAGTCATAAAATTGAATGTGAACCTCAACAGCTTGTCATCAAAAAGAAGTGATGTATATGTTCTTGCTGAAGCAGATACTGAATGTAAAAACAATTGACATAGAAAAGTAGCCCAAAGGCTCATGGTTCCTACTTCTCCTTTACTGCCTTCTATCCACCGGCATGTTCTATGGTCTCATGTAGTATACAGTATGATCATTTAATAAATTAAGAGAAGATGAGGTCTTGGTTTATAGATGATGCTGCATGGTATGCACACACAACTTACACTTGCCAGCCACAGCATTATAGACCTTTTTTTGGAAATCTCTGAAGGACAACAATAAAGAGAGGTCTTCCTAGTTGGCAGAACTTTGGGCAGTAAACCTGGTTGTATATTTTCCTTGGAAGAAAATATGACCAGTGAAGATTTATTGATTCATTTTCTGTAGCTCATAATTTCGCCAGATACCCACAGATTTGCTAAGAACATGACTAGAGCACCAACTGCAAAGATGTTTGGAGAAGTATGTGCACCAGTCTCTCGTTAGGAGAAAAGATGTGAAGACATTTGTGTCTCATGTAAATGCTCACCAAAAGGTGATCTTAATAGAAGAAAATGTTAATATGAAGTGGATAGGATAACCTATTCTCTGGATATCAATCAACCTCTTTTAAGAACTATCCCTCATTATGCCATAGGCCATTGTGTAAAACGAACACAGCAGGAGGGATGGAGATTATCCATGGGCTCAGCAACATGGTCTTCTGCTCACCTAGTTATAGCCCCTGCTGAAATGAGTATCTGCTGGACACACTGACCAGTGGAGAGTCCCCGGTGTGCTCCATTCACAGGATAGTCATTCAACCTACTGACTAGTGGCAAGTTGACTACATTGGGGCACATTCATTATTGAAAAATGTTTGCTTTTCCCTTAGTAGAGTACACACTTAAACTGGGTATGTATTTGCCTTCCGTGCATGTAACACCAAAACTACCATCCAGAGACTTATAGAATGTCCCATCCACATGTGATATTCCATATAGTATTGTTTTTGATTATGAAACACACTTCATAGCCTAAGAAGTGTGCCAGTGGACTCATGCTAACGGAATCATTGGTTTTATCCTAGTTCCCACCATCTAGAAAGAGGCAGAATGATGGAATGGTGGAATGGCCTTTTCAAATTGGACTTCTAGGTGCAGCTAGGTGGCCATACTTATACAGCAGAGGCAAACATCTTGAGCTTGCTGGATATGTTCAGAATCAGTGACAAATTTTCTTCCTTATCTCATTGCTCAGCCAAAATACTGAAAGCTCAGAGTTATGAGAGGAAAGGTTTAATAAGTTCATAGCTGGGGGGTTGAGAGTTAGCTCAGTGGTTTAAGTACCTGTGCAGGGAATCCAGTCAGGCAAAGGAGAAGGCAGTTTGATCCCTAGGCCTGCCATTAAGGCAGCCAGAGCAAGAAAAATAAATAAATTACTAAATTAATTAATTAATTAATTAATTAATTTTAAAAAGCACCAAATCCTATCTAGTTCACAGTTTATAGAGGTTTTCCATCCATAATCATTTGGATTTAAGGTAGGGTGGTTCATGGCAGCAGAAGCTAGAAAATGCAACAACTGAAGACAGAGTAAAAGCAAAAGCATTCCCTTACACTGCACATACGCTACGTAGGCTAGGGTAGGTAGAGGAGTCACATCGTCTTCCCCAGCACTGGACCATAAATCATTCAAAAAATTCTAGACACGGTTGCTCCCGAAAAGCCCCATATGACTAGATGAGGTTTTGGGGGAACATGCAGACGCAAATTTTAACTCCAATATTTGGTGCAATTTCACCCATAATTGTCTCATTGGTCCAGGAATCTATGGGTACAAATAGTAGTTACCCTTCACTGTTATTCTTAGTGACACACTAGCAAAACTTGCTTCCTGTTCTCACAACCTTATGGTCTTTTGGCCTAGAAGCCAGTTGTTTCAGAGAAGGAAAAGGTTCCTCCAGGATGCAAAACAATGATTCCCTTGAACTGGAAAGTAAGACTTCTCCCAAGTTCACTTTAGGCTTCACTTTACTTAACTCTGAAGTAATAAGCTAAGAAGTGACCTATGGTAATGGCAAGAGGGATTGATGCAGAGGACCAAAGGAAAGTCAGACAGCTATTCAAAGGAAAAATGTTTACAATGCAGGAAATGTCTTAGGGCATCTCCTGGTATTATACTACCCTTTTATAAAGGTTATTAGTAAAACACAATAGTCCAAACATGATGGTAAATTTCCTATATTCCTTAAGAGTAAAAATATGACTCATCTTGTCAGGCAAATAACCAAGACCTCTTGAGTTATTTGCTGAAAGCCAAAGAAATACAGAATGATAGTGAATAATGAATAAATACCAGCTATGAAGAAACAAAATCCAGCTATGACCACCTGGCCAGTTACAAAAGAGAGTATTTTAATTGTTATAAGAATTTTTGTATGTTACCTATACATATACATATGCTGACTGAATATAGTTGAATTCTTTTTAGTTTAATGTTGATTAATATCAATGCCTAAGGATGTTGTTCTATTTTGTTTTAATGTAAGGGATTTTGTTTATGTTACTTTGAGTTTAACAATTTTAGTATAAGATATAACAACATACTACAATTATTTTATTGTTGATGTAATTTATCACCACTGGACACAAACATTTTCATTTATGCCTTTGTATCTCATTATACTGCATTGAATCAAGAACATTCAACAGATTACAGCTCTAAAATAACTAAGCACCATGCAATGAACAAGGAAAGCGTATCATTTTTAATTTCAAATAGTTTTTCTTATTAATTTTACGTGATGTTTGACTTTTCTGAAGTCCATTATATTTTATTGTATCATGCTTACTGGGTTTTCAGCTTTGAGCACAACCGAAGAATTTTCTTAAAGATGAATATTCCACTGTTGTGATACTATGCCAGTGGTGATAGTTTACATTCATTTTATTCATAATTGAAGCATGGATATTTGTTTCCTGCAGTGTTATGTAAATTACCATACTGACATTTATAAGATTTGAAAGAGAAGACATTAATATTATTTAACTCAATAAGTTGACAAATATATAACTTGATTTTGTTTTTGTTTTGGGGACAGGGCTCAATATGTGGTTTAAGTTGCCCTTGAAATCACTATAGAGTCCAGCTTGGACTCATATAGTGATCATCCTGCCTCAGCTTCAGAGTACACTAAATTTATGTTATTTTTTCAGTTTTGGCATTTGATACAGAACTTCACTATGCAGCTTGGACTTGTACTGATCCTCCTGTTTTTAGCCTCCCCAGCACCAGAATTATAGGTGTGCATCAACACACCCAGACATGGTGTCTGCCTCACTGTGCCCATGGACAGATGTGTGTTTCTGGGGATTGGACCCTGGTTCCAGTACTTGGTTAAGCAGTTGCTTAGTCTGTAGAGGTATCCCATCAGCCCTAACTTTATTTTTTGTTACTTTTAATAAGAAATAACAAGAGACAGTTTCAAAACACATTAGTAGTACATCCACAATAATTAATACAATGCTTATTATTGTACTTGTGGTAGTTATTCAGAGAAGAGGATACAGACATGATAATTTTTTAAATCAATATCGGTACTATTAATTTCTCCTCATGGAACTAAGAGAATGTAGTTGTACATATTCTCAATATTCCATAATCATAGTGGGTTATTGGAAGAACTGGTAATATCAGAAGCAGTTGATGTAAGCCTTTTACACCTTTGCATACTAATCTAGCTTCACTTTTTTTTTTTTTTCCTTTTTAACTCCACCTTTTATGCCTCATGTGTAAACTTTTTGTTTAAGGGCAAGTTAAAGCAAGACCTGTATAAAACATGTAACTTTTATAACTCCCAAGGTCAATCAAATCCCTTCAAGATTTACCCTGAAACCACATACACTTAGAACTCTTGTCAGTGTCATCTCTCTGGATGAGTTACGGCCATTGCTTGATCAGTTTGCTCTCTGTGAAAGCCTGAGAGAATATTTTCTCTCTAGGTGACTGTCCCTAGGCACACTACACATTGTCAGTCCCTTTCATCTGTGGCCCCATAATCGCCTTGAGCAAGAAAATTTTGGAAACCACTGAGTTATAGGATATTACAGCACAGGTTCACTTATGTCATGAGTCCTCACTGACCTTGAAGGTTTAGGGATAAAATACTGGCTATCCTTGTAGCCCTTCTTTTACTCTTATTTTTGGTTTGAAAAATTACATTCTTAACCTTTCAGAAGAGAAGCATAGTGGCAGAGACACCAAGGGGAGAGATAGGAAACATGGAAGGAGAGAAGCATGCACTTATGTACACAGGATGAATTAGGCAATGGTTGTAAGAATCTTCAACAGTATTTTCACACTGAGAATAGCAATGTGGAATACTAAACCTATGCTTGGAATGCCTGTCATTCTGGACTTTTAGATGTGTGCTGCTTCCAATGTAATTTAAATTATTGCTATACTCTCTCTGATGTAAAAGGTTGTTTTCTAAGAAATCAAAAAAGGGTATTTTTTTTTTGCGGGGGGTGGGGTTGAGACAGGGTCTCGCTATGCAGTTCAGACTGGCCTTGAGCTCACTTTTGTAGCCCAGGCTGGTCTCGAACTCACACAGATCCTCCTGCCTCAGCCTCCCAAGTGCTGGGATTACAGGCGTGCACCACCACACCCGGCTCAAAAAAGGGTATTAAATGAGAATAAGAGACTAGGCAAAATTCCATCGGATTGACAGGCTACAATTTTGTACGTTCTTAGATTTCTAAATGTCTGTGTAAAAATGTGTAACTGCTTTCATCATACTCTATAGAGATTTATTAGAGTATCTATGATTGATGGAAAATACCGATTCTAAGGAAAGTCTAAGAAGCTTGAAATTCAGAAAGACAGTGATATTAAACTCAAGTAACTATGTTATACAGTCATAGTATCCTTGACTCTCTTTGTAGTGAAATAATATACCATGAAGTCTTTCATTTCCGATTCATTACTCATTATATAACCCAAAATACCTATGGCTACTCTGTATATACACATTTGCACACAACAGTTAATGGTAATAGCAAAAGATGGTTTTGGTTATCTAAATTCTGAAATATTGAACATATTTGGAGGCTAGGTGTGAAGTCCAATCAAAGGTTCTCACCCATAATTGCTTTCTTGCCATTTGTAACCCTAAACAAAATTAAGCTTATTCTTCTGGGTTTTGTCTTCCTCAAAATAAGCAGCTCTATAAAAGCCAGAAAAATGTAACCTTTGCTCCTTGATTTTGTAAATCTGTGATTGTGTGACCATGTGCTATAAACATTGTTACTTAGTGAGAAATCAGCTTGTTTCCCAAGTATAAGATGCAGGCCACAGTCTCCATATCATTGTATATATTATAGTGGTATAATTTTTGCCCATTTCAAAGAGAGCAAACTTGAAGAAGGCAGTGATTATTCTTATGATGGTTTTATTCTAAAAAAGTAATTCTAATTTATTTAATATTTTGAGATTTATAGTAATAGGAGCGTATATGATGTGTTTATTCTCTGTAGCCCACAAGAGAAACTTACAACTTTGTGATAAGGCAGTCCCAGTAGGAATAAATATATATAGCTGATGTTAGGCATAGGAATAAAGTTTGTTTTTTTACTTGCTATAACTATGAATTAATGTGTCTCTCAGAATATTTTTTCTAAACAGTTTGACCTCAAATGAAATGAAGGCTGACACATTATTCTGTCTAATAACATAGAGAGGAAAACGAATTCAACTTTAGTTCTCTTATAAAAAGTTAAAGACCTACAGCTTATTTGAAGATTTTCCTTTAAGTTAAGTAATCAGTTTACATTTTTGCTGCAAATTATTGAGCGAATTTCTTGCATGTAACAGGTATTTTTATCAGAATTTGAATACCTCTGTTTAGATATTATCATTTACCACATCATACTTATAAGTTGCATGAAAACTTCATTATAGTACAAAATTTTCAGCTCGTTAAATTCTCTAGAGAACATATTCTTAGATGTAATTTTGTAGTGCAACTTAAATTACTATTTTTCAACATTAAGTGATTTGATGACATGATTTTTCAGTATTTCCGTCTATACTTGAATATGTTAAAATGTTTCATCCTCCGAACATACGTCCATATACACACATGCACAGACAGAGACATATGCACATGCATACAACCACACACACACACATACACAACCAAACAGCCACTAGGCCTTTGCCTATCATGAGAAATTTTGTGAAACATATATGATCATCTACTATTAGAATAGGAAATAGTACATTTCTGTCTACCTCCTAGATAACGAGGTAAATATATAAATATAAATATATACGACTATTTTTCTTGAACTAATTATACCTAGTTGTGTAGTTGCTGTGTACAAGCATTTGCCCTTTTTGTTCTGTGTAAATGCCAATTTTGAAACTTTTGTTTCCGAAAAAGTTCCAAGAAACAGACCTTACCACAGAATGTTAAATGTCTACATGGGTATGAAATAAGAGAAAGAGACAGACGGAGAGATTGAGATTGATAATGGGAAAGAAGAAAATCAAAGAATGATTAAGAGTGAATTTCAGAACTATCTATTTAGAGGGAAAATACGAATATTTTCTCTTATATGTAAATTGACAAACTGTTAAAGCATTGAAAAATGCAGAATAAGAATTGACAAAGAAGTGTCCAACTCTACCCACACTGGAGACATGGCTGGTGTCAGTTGTGGTGCTAAGATTGAACCTCAGTCCCTGCACTTTGCCAAAGCTTGCCTAAGCAGGCTCTTTAGACCACTGAGCTATCTTGATGGCACCAGACTTTTTTATGCCATACTTTGTGACACAAGATATAGTACTGTATTTGAAGGAAATAAAATATGAATCCATCCTTTATTTTTTTCATTTAAGAAAAACCCTAATGAACTAATAAAATTCAGTCCATTGATGCTGCATAATAAATATATTTGAAGTCACATTAGTCCAACAAATTAGAAATAGTTAACTTCTTTTCAGTACTATAGCTGTTAGAGATGACTGATTCTCTAGGTTAGGTTTACTTTTTACTTCTTGATGCATTCCCATCTATATGAAAGAGAGCAATAAATATTTTTAATACTGGACCAGACAAATAAATGACGATTTATGAAACTAACTATAGGTCTGTCTTAGATGAATACTAGTGAACCTATCTGGCTTAGTAATCCATGAATTATAGTATAAATTGATAGAGTTTTATCTTATGACTGATTTTGTAATTCTCACATTGGGGGAAAGTTGACAACATGACTGTCATGTAGTGAATATGATTAAGTACTTTGAAAACAAGTGCATTTTTATTGTACAAAAGCTTTAATCCAAGGGATTTTTAACTCTGGCAATATTTTTCATAAACATGGGTACTATGACTGAATGTAATCAGTTATCTTACAAACTGGTTTTCCTATCAAAGAAAACCATGCTAAGAAAGAAACTACACAAACTGAACAAGTAGAATCCCAATTGTATTAGAAGTACAATCAAGACTCAGCAAATCACATCATATCTTATTGAAAAGCTTCCATGCAAGAGAGAAAAATCGAGCAGAATAATGAGACAATGAAGGAATGGGGAAAATTTTAACAGCTACCCCTTGGACAGATGATATATCTAGAATACATACACCATTGTATAAATGACTGGATAAAATTAAAGATGAAGTAAAAATGGGCAACTGAAATAAATAGACACTTCTTGGACAAACTAAAAACAGCCAATATCTGTCTGTCTGTCTGTTTATCTATCTATCTATCTACCTATATCTATCTATGGATAGATAGATAGAAATATTGATATGTAATACTCAACGTTGGTGGCTATTACACAAAAGCATATTGAAACTGAGATTCCACCTTATTCCTTAAATAACCGCTAACCTTAGAAAATTTAATAATAACATGGTGGGGAGACCATGGGAAAAGAGAGCCCTACAGTTTTTGAATAAATGTAGACTAGTTCAAATACTGTAGAAATCAGCAAGAGGATTCCTCAAAAACTTCAAAGTATTTTCTGGTAAGGTGGTTCACAACTGTGATCCCAGCACTCTTTAGGGAGGGGCAGGAGGATCTCTGTAAGTTAGAGGCCAGCTGGGGCTACAAAGTGAGTTCAAAGCCAGCCTTGGTGAGGGGGAAAGGAACCAAAAGTAGATGTACCCTTTTATGGAAAATTTCCCCCAATAGCTCTCTTCCTGAAAAAAAGAAAGTAATCATGTCACAGTTATATGTGAGTACCCATTTTATAGCAGCGCAGTTTATAATAGGTAAATCTTGAAAACAGCCTATATTTCCATTCAGGAAATGACTGAATAAGAAAATGTGTTTTTTCTACCATACAAGGGAATACTGCTCTACTAAAAAAAAAAAAGAATAAACTTGAGTCATTTATAGGAAAATGGAAGCACCTTAAATACATCATGCTAAGTGAAATAAATCAGACACACAATCTTGAATATCACATAATTTTCTTTTTTTTTTTTTTTTGTGACCAGTGTTCGAACTCATGACCTTGCACTTGCCCAGCAGACACTTGTGCCTCAGAGCTATCTCCCCAGCCCCTACACATAATTTTCTTACATGAAAAATCCAGATTAAAAATGAAGAGCATACTGACATATAGATAAAACAAAAAAAAAAACATACTTCAAATAGGAAGGGGAAAGCTGGGCGTGGTGGCGCACGCCTGTAATCCCAGCACTTGGGAGGCTGAGGCAGGAGGA
>PVJA010056718.1:0-10705 GCA_004027025.1 Myocastor coypus
AGAAATACTCTTTACTGTAGTAGATTTTGAGATGCTTCTGAAATTGGAGAACAGGGCCTCAGGCCTCTGGGAGAGCTCTTAGCAATTTTGATAATGTGTCCAACAGAAGGCTTCGGCAGTTTCTGTTCAACCCATAATACCTTGAAAACAAAGTGATCGTTAATCTCCTTCATTTTTTTTCTTGAGCCTTAGACCCTTGCCTTTTCTTTTTTTCAGTCTGTCTTAGACAAGTTGGTGAAGTAGTAAATAGCTCTGTTGTAGGTAACTTGTTTGAGTACCACTGAATCTGCCCAATTAGATGACAGTCTTGGGTTTTTGGTAGGCAGGGCACCAATTGAGTGGCAAGGTCCACAGCTGTCCTTGCCCAGGCCATGGCAGACAGCACTAGCAGATTCTAGCGCTGATGTATCCCCTGAGCACAGGCTGTGCATTTGTCTCTTCATGAGTGGACTGTGAGGAGCCTTTCAGCTCTACTGTGTTCATTGCCACTGAGGAAGCAGCAGTCCACAGTTCTACACAAGGAAACTGCATTGGTAAACAGAGTACTCTGAGAAGAGACAGAGGGGAGGTGCTCCTTCCACTTTGATTCTGGAGCACTAAAATGAATTAGTTCTTCATTGGGAGCCCAAGACTGTCGCCTCTTGCTGGAAACTCTTTGTTTATTGTTGAGTGAGTTTCTTTTTCTCCCCAGACACATGGCGTCCCCTGCCTGTTCGGCACATCCACGCGCCCTTCCTACCCACCCACTGCTCCTCTTGTTCCTTCTCTTCCCAGAAAAGGAGGCAGGTGGGAGAGATGGGAGAGTCGCCATTTTCCTCCAAGAGACATCAACCATGCTTAAGACCACAGCAAAGCGCGCCATCGCGTCTTCAATGACAGGGGTCCGAAATGCCCCTGTTTCCTTTGTTGTCTGTTTTCCCTAATGCCTATTGACTCCTCTCTTACACATCCCTCAGAAGAACTGTAACATCTATTAGCAGATGCTGCACACAGTAGAAGGGAGAACAAAATAATATAACCAGACAATACAAATTGTGAACTTAGGTCCTCGGGGACTTGGCCTCACCATAGTTTTTTGTTTTGTTTTTGTTTTTGTTTTGTTTTGTTTTGTTTTGTTTTGTTTGTTTTTTGTCCTTCTTCTATTATCCTCGGTCCTTTTGATTCTCTTTCTCATTTTCCAAAATGGTAAGAAATGGAAGAGGTTTAAAACAGAGACAGCCATTCTCTCTCACAGACAAATGACCACTTTCTCATAGGTGTGTGGTCTAAATGTCTTTCAAAACTCTGCTAGAAGTAAGCCAGATTAAAAAGAAAAACAACCAGTACAAAAAAAAATTGTCTCCAATATTCTGTCCTTGATTACTGCATCCAGGTTGAATCTTCTCCTGCCTGGGGCTGCAGATACCCTTTACCAAATGATGCCAGTGTGGTCTGTGGATGTGTAAGTATGCTTTTGCAAAGCTACTTTGCAAGGAAACTGACACAGATTGAATTTTACCTACAAAGACCACAATTCTAGACAAGACAGGACTATTTGTGTGTATTTAAGTGCGGCCAAAGGGTAAATGGAAGCCACTGTGGGAGAGATGAGCAAAGGGCTTAACACACAGGAAAGACATTCACATTCTGATGAGGTCCTAAGTGCCTGGCTGCATTCTGTGTTCACATGGGATCATGCCAACTCTATACGCATGACTTTTCCCACTTTACAAATGAGGAAGCCGCCTCTCAGAGAGGTGAGGTAACTTGTACAGGTCGTCCATCAGCAGCACGTATGCACCAAGATGTAAGCATAGGCACTGCGGACAAAAAGATGCAGGTATGTGAGGAACGAGGGGCTTGCTGAGCCCACAGTGGGCATCCTTAAATGAAGGGAAGAGGGAAGTCAAGTGCATGAGAACGTCTGAGAAATCTTGCCCAGGAAAAAGAGATATTCAAAGCAGATGGTAAGAATGCATAACAGACGTGAAGAAACTTCAATTTAGTGAAGTAAGTTATGACTGAGAAGTAGGAGCAGCAGACTTGCAGTTGGGACAGGATGGACCTCAAGAGTTTTGGCTTTGGTATGGCCTGAGGTCAAGGAAGGAAGGACCAAATGACCTCAGTTTTTACTCCCTGAAGATACTGGTGAGAGGGTTGCCACCGGATCTGCTAGACACGAGAGAAGGCTGGCAAGGTGTTCACAGAGGGGACAAAGGGTTCTTTTGAGGGACTGGAGCAGCCCAATATAGGTTATGGTTAGTTAGTAACTGCCTTGTAGCTGCTTCTGGGAAGGAATTTCCCTCTGCAGTCATACAGGCCTCAGCAGACATGCTATCTCCTACCTTGGCCCTGTGGTATCACAGCCCGAGATATCAGACTCCGCGTGGCACCTGGGCTCAGACACGTCACTGGAAACGAACAACACCCATCCATCATCCGCCTCCTGCTCTCAGGAAGATGCACACGGAGCCTTGGCTGGTCTTACTCGTTACACTGAAAGCCACTTTAGGGAAGCTGCCTCCGTAGCCCGTCCTGCTTGTAAGCAGGCAGAGTGACACCTGGGTCTGGGGGAGGGCGGCCTGGCGTCCTCCACAGTGACGCAAGTTGTTCCTACGTCAGCTCAGTCGTAACTCAAGGCTATAGTTGTGTTGTAGTTGATAATTGTCTCAGTTCATTTTCTGTTGCTATAGCTGAACACCGTAGGCTTCATAGTTTATAGAGAACAGAGGTTTACTTGGCTCACAGTGCCAGAGACTGGGGAGTCCAGGAGCCTGGGGCTGGTGGCTGCCCAGGGCCTTCTTGCTGCTCCCTAAGCAGGAGGCCAGGACATCGCAGAATGGACACTGGTGCAGTCTCTCTTCCTCTTTTGATAAAGCTGCTAATGTCAGCATGGGCCCCCCTTATGGCCTCCTCTAACCCTCATTACACACCTGAGGACCCCACCTCCAAATGCCAATGACACACAACTTTGGGAAGATTGTTTCCAACACAAGAAATTTGGGGAGAAATTTCCAACACACTCCAATCACAGCAATAGCTTTGTTCAGAGTCTTGTTCTGATCAGAAAAATCCACTCCATGTGATCCGGATAAAAGTTTTGCCTTAAATTGCAGGTTACTCTCTTATCAGCACAGTTCATACTGTCAGCTTTGCCTTCCTCTTAGTCATTAAGTAAATCCTCACCGTGTGCACAGGTGGCAGGACCCCGTTCAGGAACGAGAAAGACGCTTTAAAGGAAGCTGGGGCAGAAGGTGAGAAGCTGCCTCTAATGCCTTGGGGAAGCAAGCTGAGTGTGAGTCCTGCGTGAAGGCATCTGCGTAGAGGAAGCACTTGGGATTGCAAATCCCTCAGCATCCGTGTACCAGGCAGGAGAAAATGAAACTGTCCCCCAAGAAACTGAGGTTCCCACAAGAGGCACTTCTGACTGCAGAGTTACTCCTTATTAAATAAGTTAACTGGGGGAGATTTAGGGAAGCTTTTCAAGGCATCCATTAAGACATCTTGAGTTGTGTTTCTCTGAGAGACCTGGTCATTCTGCTTGCACACCTGAGTGAGACAATTCCTCCATATCAGTAGAGGATTTTTTTCCAACCCCAGGAATCCATTCAGCTAAAGTTTAACACAGAATTCTCTTTTTTATTACTTTTAATAAGAAATAGCAATGTGACAGTTTTAAAACACATTAATGGTACATTCCCAATAATTGATACAATGAATATTGTTGTCCTCGTAGCAGTTATTTAGAGCACAGGATGCAGACATGATACTTTTTTAATCATTATTGATGCAAAAATTTCTTCTTATTGAACTAAGAGGAAGTAGTTGTATACATAGTCCAATATTCCACAATTGTAGTGGGTTACTGGCAGAACTGGTAATGTCAGAAGCTGTTGGTTTAAGCCTTTTACAGCTCAACATACTAATCTAGCTCTACTTTTTATGCCTCGTGGTTAAACTTTTCTGCAGGGTGCTTAACAGCAAGTTAAAACAAGACCTATATAGCAGAACAATATTTTGGCCCTAGCCCTTGAAGGTCAGTGAGGACTCAGGACATAAGAGCACCTGTACTGTAACATCCTATAACTCGGTAGTTTCCCAAATTTTCTGTTCAAGGAGATTATGGGACCACAGAGGAAAGGGATTGATGATGTATAGTGTGCCTAAGGAGAGTCACCTAGAGAGAAAACATTCCCTCAGGCTTTCACAGAGAGCAAACTGGTAAAGCAATGGCTACGACTCATCCAGGCAGCTGACACTGACAACAGTGCTTCAAAGCACTGTACATGCTCCCAAGGTCAATCCTGAAGGGACCTGACTGAACTTGGGAGATACAAAAGTTTCATGTTCCGTTATTCAGGCCTAGCACCGAATTCTTATCATGTGCGATGATCCTATATTTTCATGCTAACCATGCAGAAAGATAAAATCTCAGGGCAACAAAATCGTCCAGGGCTGCTGAGCTGAAACTCTCCTTACTTATTCCTTCCCTCTCTGGCAGCGGATTTCCATTTCCCTAACTTAGCTGTCAACCCACGCAGCTCACCTCTAAGCTCCTCGAGCCACACAGCTTCCCTGTTTCTTTCTTGAATGACGGAGCAGACCAGTTTGCCTTGCCAGGACCGGCCCCTCCGGCCTGCAGGTGCGTCCCAGCTGTCTACTGCATGACTGAAATCGTCTCTGAATCCTGTTTTGCCTGTGCACAAAGTCCACAACATTGCTTTCAAGAGGGCCAGGGTAAATCTCAGTGCTCCTTGGAAGCTCTCTGTCCTGTTGTCCCTGTGCAAGTTTCTGATGCTTCCATCAGACCTGGACCCTCACTGTTCCAAGATTCTATCTCAGGGGCCTCAGATTCGTGCCAAAAAATGAGTCTTTGTAAGTTTTAATAAGTCGTTCTTATGTTCCATTAGAGACTAAGCAAAGCCTTATGTAAGAAATTAAAAATGCATCTCTACAAATCGCAAGTGACTTCTGTAGGACACACCTTCTTCATTTGTGTGTGACCTATTGCTGAGCTACACTGAGATGTGCAAAGGGAAAATGAAAAACAGCACAGAGGATTCCGGCCACAAGAATTTACTCGATGCGCATGAGCAAATCTACTCTGCGTCAGAAGGGACCCCTGCTCCCCAGTTGCCAGGAGGCCGGACGTGGATACTCCATATGACAAAAGGCTTCCAAGTCACCAAGACAGGGCAAGAGCCTGGGATGAAGAGAGTTCTGACTGCACTCAGAAGAGGCCCTCCCACTTCCCATACCTTTGGCAAACACTAGAGGTACAGCAGCGTCCAATTCCAAAGAGGACCGGGAAGCCCACCTTGCCAAGCGCCTGGACACAACCCAAAGCGGTAGTCGGCAAGTAGCTGTCGTGACTGCTGAGCTCCACCTTCCTGGACACTGAACGTTTCCACCGCCACAGGAGAGAAAAACCCAAAGGCACTGCCCTGCCCTGACACAGTGCCATTAAAGTAAATGGTCCGCTTTTGATGTAGGTCCGTCTCCGCAGCCGAGGGGTAAGCAGCAATACTCACCCTGCCCGGTGTGTGCTTGAGACACACGGACTCAGAAAAAGCACCAGCCTCCCACGCACGTACTGTATAATTGTAGAACAAGAACAACAGAGCCGCATAAACACTCCCATTCAGAAGGAAGAAGTGGGGAGAGAACAGAAGTAACTGTGCCCAGTCGTTCTGCTCCCCGCCCCCACATGTTACAGGCTCTCTGCGGGAGACGGGGATCCAGAATATTTACGGCCTAGGCTGTCACCCTGCTCCCTGGAAGCAACACCCTGATCTGTGTTCTCCAGGTCTCCTGATCCCTTCCCAGAAAGGAGTTTCTGTTATTCTCCCTGACCATAGCCACAGCCCACATCAAGGTGTGGGGGATTCATGTTTCTTGGGACCCCTGAGGTTTCGGGAATAACTCCATGCGTGTCTGAGGCCCTGGCTTGTCCTTTGGGAAATACAGCTGTCTCGGAACCACGATCCGCTTCATAATGTTGCATTCCAGGAAGGAATCATGGGAACCTCAGAGCTGGCAGATGCGGCTATCCGCTTCCCTGAGTGATTTGCCTTCCTACGCCAGCCCTCTGCCTCACAGTCTCGCCTCGCAGAGCTGAGTGAGAGGACTAAAGTCATCAGCACTTTCCTCTGAACCCTGTTGCCTCATCAGAGGTATTCACTTAAGTACCCCTTCATTCTAAATTCTCCGAAGCCACTCCCAGTCTTAGACGGCGGTGTGGGCGGCCGCATCCTTGATTTGAACCTTCCCAGGACCCTTAGCGCTCACACCCCCGGGAGGTTTTTCCTAGTACAAGCAAGCCGGGGATCAGTCGCTTCTCCCCATCCTGTGAGTCCACAATGCCTCGGCTCTCCTTCCCCTGCAGTGCAGCTGCACGAGTGACGGAGCTCGTTTTCCACGCTGGAATACCTTGCGAAAGGTTGTCAGCAGCTACAGGGCACAAGCTATTAACACTGTGCAGCAAGCTCCTCTAGGGCTGTGAGCTTCTCTGTCCCATCACCGTCCTGCCCAGCTGCACACGACAGCGTACCCAGGGAGCCGTCGCGGTGCAACAGGGATCAGCGCTCTTCCGGCCCCTAAAAGCAAGAGCTTCACTGGCCGCTGCCAAGCGCTGAGAGCGTCGTCACAGGCTGTGGGTGTCTGTTGCTCTCGTCACAACAGCGCTTGTTTCCACAACCCATGTGTGTCCCAGCTGGGGTAGAGCAGCTCGTGCTCCCTCCGCGAACAGCCCCCAGATCTCAGCTGCGTATTCCTTGCTCTCATCGTCATGAATTGGCGACTCATTGCAGCCAATCAGATACGCAGGAGGACGCGGGCTCCACACTGCCCACGGCTTCCGTGACCCCCGAGTCACAGGAATGGACCTGAGCAGCTGAGCATTCTTTTGTGGAAAGAGACATCGCCTTCACTTGCATCTCATTGGCACAGCAACCACACGGCGGCTCCTTATTCATGGCAGAGGGTGCGTGCCACCGTGCGCCCAGATGGACAGCGGGATACCGGGCATCCAGGGCGCCAGCCGAAGCCTCCGTTAGTGCTCCTCCCCACCCCTTCCCGCTGCAGTGCCGTCTCCTCCACGTTATTCAGCCAAATAAGACAACAGGATAATGCTCCTGTGCCCAGGCTCAGGGACTGGCTTGCCCCAGCGCATGGTCGCGGCTCTGTCACTCCCACCTTGTCACCATCCTATGCCTCGGTTTCCTTAACAGTTGCCCAAGGATGAGGCTGTTTTCCTATGACAGGACAGATCACGAAAATTTGAGAAGGTGACCTACGGGCATTACTTAGTCCAGTGCCTGGCAGGCTGCAAGTGGCCCAAAGATGTCAGCAGCTGTCATCATTGCTACTTGTGGCCACCTCCGTGTGCCAAGCATCGGGATGTATCAGTCTTCAGGATTCCTGGGTAATCGATCTTGCAGTCGCTGGGAGGAGAGACCCTGTAATGAAGTTCCCGTCCGTCCGATCTTCCTCTTCGGTCTTCCTCCTGGGAACTCACAAAGCCCCATGATAACCCCTCTCACGATCGTCAGATTTCCTTATGCACTCTTGTGTTTTGTGTCCCTGCTGTCGAGGGAGGGCAGGCCAAACACTGCTTGAAATGACATCTGTGAAGCACCTGGCCCAGGTCAGCTGTGGCTGGTGCCACCCAGTCACTGCTTATCCATCCTCATCCTGTTTGCACAAGGCACTTGGAACAGGAGCTCAGGCAGTGGCCTTCGACGGCCGACACTGGGTTGAATTTCCATCTGACACGGGCCCAGAGGCATCTGTGCTCTCTCGGGTCCTTCTGCCACCCTGTGCTTCTGAATCTGTGGTTCTCTGAAAAGCTCCCTGCTTCATCTCCACCCACTTGGCAATGCCAGCCTGCCTGGAGGCTGGGACCTCAGTCTGGCAGGCACACATTAGCATGTTAAAAATATCTGCACAGCATCTTTAGCATTGTTACCCACCTTGAGCATTAGAATATTTCCTTCAGTTTGTCTGGGGAATCCCGATCCTTTCTCGTTTTGTAATGGGGAGAGGGTTGGCTAGAAGAGTCCTGCCTTAGCTAGTCCTTTAGGAGGTGGGGACGGGTCCTCTGCACCAATACTAACTACCCAACACTTCCTACAACTAACTTGTGAATCCACGCAACCCAAGGAAAAGCAAACATATTGGCTCACATATCCTGATGCTCAGAAATATTTTCATTTCTTCTAAGCCTTTTTCTTTTTCAAAACAAAGAGCTGTAAATGTAGTAAGAGTTAGCCAAGAGTTTACACTATATGTCCCTTGATCCTCCCCATAGTTTCAAAGGGAATTTAGAGTTGACTTTGGCCAAGACTTTATGGATGAACCAGAGTTTCATCCATGGCTGTGAGCTTCCTGAGGTAGAACTCAGCCCAGTCTGGATCTGAAATGGTAGCCTTCTGCTTTCCAGGCTGACTTGTCTCCTCCTACGGACTCATGGAACAGTGGGGACCTTTCCCTGAACAGCCTGCGGACTGTCTACACCATCTGGACATTGTTTCTGACTTACAGTTCCCAATCTCCTTGTGGTTCGCTGAGCTACATGTCTTCTCCATAAAAAGGAGAACTGAAGGCCCTTGGCATAGGTCCAGGCTGCCAACTGGGTGGAAAGGGCCCAGACCTGGGCAGAAGCTTCTGCCTGCCACGCCTCTCAAGAGTCTAGGCACCTGCAAAAAGCTGGCTCCTCCTACAGCTTCTCTGTGCTGAGCCTGGGATTTGAAATCTAAGTGAGGGCCACTCGCCCTTGTGTCTGACCTTCCACCCAGCAAAAAGGGAGTTTTAAGTGGGAAGAAAGCTAGAGATGAGCATAGCTGGCTGTGTTAATCAATCTTCTGACACTATGACAAAATACCTGATAAAAGATAAATTATGAAGAGGAAAAGTTTATTTTGGCTCTTGGTTATAGAAGTTTCAGTCTGTGGGGAGCTCTGCATGGCTTTCCATAATGAGGAGGAGGCCTGTGGTGAGGCGTTTGTGGTGGGAGAAGCTACTCAGGGAAGCCTGGAAGCAACAAGAGAAAAAGGAGGAGCTGGAGTCCCCACGGTCCCTCAAGGACATGGCACAGTGACCTCATTGCCTTCCATCAGGCCCCACCACCTTGCAACAGCACCGTAGGCTGGAATGAAGCACTCAGCACCTGGCAGCAGCACCCTAGGCTGGGACAGTTTTTAGTTTTCAGCACATGACATTTGGGGGACATTGAAGATCCAAATTATGACATTCTCCAGGTTCAGCAAGTCTGAGACCACATTTCTCCCTTGAAAGGAGCCACTGCACAGCACGGGGCCTGTAGGCTGAGGAAAGCCAGTGGAGGACACCGCCGTCCTACTCTGCATTCCTCTCTGTCGCCCTAGTAGTCTGGCACTGCTTGTGGTAGTGCCAGGGTGAACCCCACAGAAACTGTGAACTCGGGGTCATTGTCTCACAAAGTCAAAGCATGAAACTGTGGACGACAGGAGAAGGCGTGGAGAGGGTTTATTGGACATGAGGAGAGGCAGACCAGCCCCTGGGTTTCCAGGTAGGGTCCCAAGTGGACTATCATCACATGGCGTGTCAGCCTGGAGCTTCTCATGGCAAAGTGGAGCAGGGAAAATGCTCATTGCTCCGTGGCCACCGATCTCGGGAGGCTCTGCGGGTTTCAGATGACAAGTTGGAGCTCAGGCTCTCTGATCCAGTTACCTAGAATAGAGCTTAAAGGAAATCAGGACCTTAAAGAACAACCAGTTATTCTGCATCTTAACTTCCTTGAATCTCAGGAGCATAGCAGGAAGGGGCTGTCTTCCACGTTGCCAGGGGACACCCCTTTCTCCATCCAAGGCCCTACTCAACTGCCTATTCTTGTGACTCCTGCCCATGTCGCGCATCACCCAGCGCTGTCTCAGGCCCCTCCGCTGCCTAGCTGCCTGCTGAGACACTGACGAGGTAAACCGTCTCTCACAACAGGAATGTTCACAGTGTGGAAATCAGCATGTCCTTCGAGGCAGGGCTTTTTCTTCCCACAAAGTCTGTTTCCAAATGTTTGCCAACACACCACTGGGCATGACCTTCCCACAGCCTTTCTCCAGGGATAAGATGAAAGAACAATTCCAGGAGCAAACCTGGAAAGGACCGTAGGGATTGTCACAGCTCTGCTATACTACGGATCAACACCGGAAGGGCCCTGCCCAAGCATCCGGAAAACTCGAGGACCCAGATCTTCTCACCCTCTGCCAAAATCTCTTCCCAGAAGAACCACGGTTTTTACACTGCTACAAGGAGCATCAGAACTCTGCGTGATGGCGGTCACCACAAGCAATGAAAACTATTTTGCGCAATTATTTACAAATTCAAAATTACCTTATATGCATAGGCTCACACTAAAAATGCAGGCTGTGTTCTCAAGAGAGGGAAAAAAAAAAAAAACAGTGCAGAATGAGGTGGGGAGAATATTAAGAGACGCACCCATGAAAAAGGTAGGGTTTGCACCTGGAATTGGAATAACCCGAGGCAGCAGGCTGCGGAGAGGAAATGGGAGTATAAAGAAAGGGAGCTGCAGATGCTTCAGATGAAGCAGGCATAGTGCAAAACCACCTCCGAGGAGTCACTGAGACTCCCCACAGCAGATCCTTGTGTCCAGAGGACTCATCTGGTCTCAGTCCAGGTGTTGATGGGACATTGCCGGTGGCAGAGCTGAGGGAGGAAGCAGGGTGTCACTTAG
>PVJA010056719.1:0-10644 GCA_004027025.1 Myocastor coypus
ATATATATATATATATATATATGGATATATGTCTTATGTATGTACTTATGTATTAGATATTTTCTGGTCATCTAGTTTAACTCTCTCCTTACATGACCCTTTGTACATAATCAAAACTTCTAATTAGAGAAATCTTTCTATGTACATACTTCTGAATTCTGAAATTCTCTTTAGTATCTTGATCAAAAAATTAAATCTTATGTAGATGTTAATGAAGTCTTAGATAATTGAAAACTGAAAAATATTGTGATTAGTATCACCTGAAGAGTTTTTTACCAAGATGGTGCTGAAGGAGAAGGAAGCCTCTGCTCCTCCCAGAACTGAAGCCAAAGCAAAAGCTTTGAAGGCCAAGAAGGCTGTGCTGAAAGGCATCCACAGCCACAAAAGGAGATATGAACAGCACACATTTTCCACCATCCCAAGACACTGCAGCTCCAGAGGCAGCCCACGTGCCCTCAGAAGAGCGCCCCCAGGAGAAACAAGCTTGACCACTATGCTGTCATCAAGTTCCCCCTGACCACAGAGTCAGCCGTGAAAGAGATGGAGGACAACAACGCACTCGTGTTCATTGTGGATGTCAAAGCCAAAAAGCACCAAATCAAGCAAGCTGTAAAGAAGCTCTATGACATCGATGTTGCCAAGGTCAGTATCCTAATCAGGCTTGATGGAGAGAAGAAGGTGTATGTTAGACTGGCTTCTGATTATGGTGCATTGGATATTGCTAGCAAAATTGTGATTATCTAAACTGACTCCAGCTGGCTTATTCTAAATATATACCTTTTATCCTAGAAAAAAAAAAATATCACCTGAAGACCTAGATGTTTTGGGGGAGCATCAGGAATTGAGCTCGGGACCTTTCTCTTGGCAAGCAGGCACTGCACCACTGAGCTAAATCCCCAGCCCTGATGTCCTTTAGAACAAACCATGAAATTGAAACAGATATTTGCAATTAGCTGAAGAACAATTAAAATATAACAATTTATATTAAAATAACACACAACAATGCCCGATTGAGTGTGTCAACTTGAGAAGCTAAGAACTTAACTAAATGGGCTCAGCAGTTACGCAGCCTGGGGTGTAGAGGCCCTACCCTAGCGTGACTCATTACTTAAAGGAAGATGAGCAAGGATGGAGGGTTGCTTTGTTCCTTGGAGGAGCTCTAGTCTTCGCCATCAGCTCGGATGTCATCTCCTGGCTTCTAGAGCAGACTCTGGGCCTGCTCTTTGGATCCTGCAGCCTTCTGGTGTAGACTCACCAGCCTTCCAGTGCGTACCTATTAGCCTTAGCCTCTTGATGCGGACTTGCGCAAAACACTGCAGTGAGCTCCAGGTCTTGTACTGAATCTTTCAGTCTCAGGTGTGCAGATGCCCTCTCCACACTTCCTCATCTGACTCTGTGGCTGGCCGTGGTAAGACAATCTTGTGATTCTTATACACGTGCATATCATATGTTATATCTGTACCTCTAGCAAAACCCTGACTGATACAAACAATGACACAATTTCAAATTAAATGGTAATATAAATACTACACCTATAAAAAGAAAACATGAAGAAGAAAAACTAAATAGTAATTTATTACATTTATGGGGTCAATAACATAGGACACTAAAATAACAAAAATGAGATTACTCATGAAAATCTATTGCACATAATAGAAAGATTACAGAATAACAATTTCTAATAGTGTATCTTAGGAAAGAAAAACAACAATAAAATTGATACTTCCATGAGACCAGATTAACATGAAAAGAAACATCTCAAACTTTAGGAATGAGTTTGGAAATATAATCATATACAAGAAATTAAAAAAAATAAAGTCCACAGAAAATGTAAACACTTAGAAATAAATATTACAAAACTCAATGCAAATTTTCCAAAATTGGCTCAAGAAGAAGTTGAAATTTGAACACATTCCTTATCAGTAAAGAAATAAATTTTAATATTTAAAAAATGATGTTGAATAGCTGCATAGTGACTGTTGAAAAAGCAGAGGAACTGAATGCTTTTCAAATTCTTCCTAATCATAAACAGATAAATATTTCTAGAATTCCCATCTTAAGTCTGGTATAAGCTTAAAAACAAAACTGTTTTTGTTTTTCAGTTTTTTTAGATAACTAAAAAAATTAACAGTGATCAATAATAATCTAGGGCTTCTACATTCCATCAGGGACTGTCTCAGAAGCCTTTCACAGTTTCAATTATATCTACAATAACCTGTTCATTGTTCCTTTCAGATTTTACTCTGATTTAATGCTCTCTATAGCGTTAATCACCACCTCAAATTATATATATATGAAATTATATATATACAATTATATACATATGAAATTATATATATATGAAATTATATGTATGAAATTGTATATATATTTCATGGTTTTGCAACAAAACCATGAATCAGGTTGATTATGTAAATTTCTCACACTAAGCTGAACTTTCTTTTGTTGAAGTGAATCCACTATTTGATTATTATATAATTAAATATCATCATATCATTAGTCTATATTTGTTAATATATTACCTGCAATTTTTCATCTATTTTTTTTTCTTCTTTTTGGCCAGCTCGGCCCACCCTGGATAATGGCAGGCATGATGTGTGGTGCCTGAGATGGAACCAGAGTCTCTGCACTTACCTAAGCTTGTCTAAGCAGGTGCTTTAGACCACTGAGCTATCTTGCTAGCCCTCATCTGTGTTTATGAAAGCCAGTTTAGTGCTATGGAAAAATTTCTTAAGTGATACAATTTCCAAACATAACCCCAAATGCCCTTAGTCAAGAGGAACGTCTCTAGTTTTCTATAGCACAGAAAGATAATAGCGGTATTTCCTAGCAGTTTCATATCATTTAAATAGTGAGAAGGAAAAGATGAACATCTAAGCACTGAGCCCATCTGGGGCTAAGCTTTGCTTCTTGGAATGGTTTATGATTACTAACTGTGTACATTTACTAGCTAGGCTTTCAGTTTATTTTCTTTTTATTAAACTCTAATTTTTAAATACATACCTTCAAGTCTATTATTACAAAATTGCTGAAGTTTAATTTATTTTTAAGTGTTTATTGTCATGTAATATTAGCAATTATTTATAATAGACATTATAACTATATGCATGTATATGATGTATAATGATGAAATCATGTAATTAGTGTGGTCATGTCCTCAAATTTTGTCATCTCTGTCTGTTAACTAATTTGCTAGCATTTGTTAAAAATATTTTTTCATATTTGTTTATATATATATATATATTTGTATACTAACATTTCCCTTTGGTCATGATTTATTTGTATCTTTTGTTTCTTACTTTAACTACTTGTCTATTTCGCTGATTTTTTAAAAATACCTTCTGATTTTTAAAAAATACTTTGTGCCTTAATTTTTTCAGTTTTCTGTTTTCTCATTTATCACCCTGTAGTCTTTATTATTTCCTTCATGTGCTTCCATTGACATTAGTTGAATTTTGGGAAAGATAAGTTGTTGATCTATATACACTGCTTCTTGCCAGCAAGGAAAGTCTAGGTTTTATTTTTGTTTGTTTGTTTGTTTGTTTGTTTATTTATTTATTTATTTATTTATTTATTTATTGTGGAACTGGGGATTGAACTCAGGCTCTTGGCAAGCACTTACTCTACTGAGTTATCTCCCCAGCGCTAAAACTAGATTTAAAAGATAATACATCATTCTGGACCTCATTAATCAGTGTTTCTGAAGTTGCTTCTGTTGGGTGTTTATTTTCTAAAATCTCTTTAATAAATGTCATGTTTACAAGTGTTAACATTCAATTATCTATTTTGCAGGTCAGTGAACTTGATTAGTTCTGTATCCAAAAGTGATTATTTTTAAATTCCTCATAAATGTTGTCAACCTGAATAATTACCTAGTTGTAGAACCAATTAGAAGTTATATCTATATAAACTATCATATATATAAGTAAAACAGTTGCTTAGTGAAACTGAATGGTCATATCAGTTGCTTATTACCGTCTTTTTCTGAAGGCAAATTTGCATGTAAAATTAAATTAAAATGGAAAAGTTATTCAGCAAGAACAGATATTTGAAACAAAACTGAATAATTACTTAAGGACTAATTTACTTACATTAAGAGAACCTTGTACTATATCTCTTTTTTTCTTTAAGGGTTATACATGGCTTAGTAAATTCAAATATCTAAGAAAGCTCGTCACTCCTCAATGGGTAGTACTAGTAACATGATTATTCTTTTTCTTTGTGTGTCTTCTGATTCTTTAGATTTTAAATGAACAAAGTTTGTTTCAATGAAAAACGCTGTATTTGGACAATTTTGCTGGCATAGCTAGAGCTTCGTTAAGATTTTCTTGTAACTCTTAGCGTGTAGACTCGTATTAAAAGTATGGAATTCTATGGAACACACAAAGACCCCTGTGAATAATAGCTTCCTTTTTTTTTTTTTTTTTTTTCTTTTGTGCAGGGTCTCATTACACAGACCAGACTCACAGTGATCCTCCTGATTTCTGCCTCCCTACCGCTGGGATTACAGGAGTTCACCAGGCCCAGACCCCATCACCGGCTCAGTGCCCCAAGGGTGGAGCCAGCAAAGCATATGGTACCAGGGACTAAACCCTGGCCACTGCGACCTAAGCAAGTGCTTAGTCTGCTGAGCTATACCACCAGCCCTAATGATAGCTCTCTTGATATTTGGCATCACTGTACATAAAAGTTGTGATGAATGTACTGTTATATTTCCAACATTGGATATAGATCAAGAAGCTTTTGATCTTAAAAGTTTTTTTTTTTTTTTTTAACTGATAGAAAGCTTACTTTACTCTAAATTTGGGGAGACTATTACTTAAAATTTCTATCATATATATTTTGTTCTATTTAATAGCATACTTATTAAAACAGTAACTGGATTATTTAAAATTTTGTTTGAATAATAGAATTCGAGGGGCCTGGCCGGATAGCTCAGTGGTCTAAAGCGCCTGCTTAGGAAAGCTTAGGCGGCTGCAGGGACAGCGGTTCGATCCCCAGCACCACATGCTGCACCAGCCCTATCCTCAGGGCAGGCTGAGCCGGCCATAAAAATAAATAAATAAACAAAAGTTCTGAAACAAGAAAAAATAAATAAAATTAAAAAAAATAGATTTCGAAAAGCTACACAAAAATTTTTAAATGAATAATATAGCAATAAAAAGGAGAAATAGTGTTTTACTTTCTAAATATACTAATAACTCGGTTCATGAACACTTGCATTGCTGAACAATTCGGTTTGCAAATGAAAGTGTCATTGAAAATTTTGCTGCCACCAGGAACTCTCATGGGGTGAGGAATACAACAGGGGCTATCTTCCTCGAATCATGGAAGGAATTATGTTCATGAACTGAGGTACCAAGGCAGTTAAGTGATGTCTAAAAGGAAGGCAAATCAATTTTATATGCTATTCCTGTTACATGTTTTCATGTTTCTAAATACAGCATATACCTACAAGAACAGATTCCTGGTTGGACAACATATGTCCCATTTCAGAGTCATAAATTATTCTAATTATAATATCTTGAGGTTAAAAGTTATTGGTTGGAATGAAATATATGTTTATTTTTAGGCATTCATGGATTTTTAAAAAATCTGTGTGTAAGGTAAAATCGATGTGTAACATAAAAATTAAATCTTAAAGATGTAAAAACATCATTCAGCTATGTGCATACCTATGCTGTTTATTCATCTAGTTAAGCATTTGGTAATGACTATAGCACAATCCAAATCTAAGAAACGTGTTTTGAAATAGTCTTGTCATTTGTGGTGCAGGCACACAACAGTATGCTTTCACACAGACATAGACACCTACCACACACCCAGACCTCCATATTAAATCAAGTACAAGGATTGGCCAAATAGCTCAGCAAATTAAAGTGCCTGCATGCAGGGCAAGGAGCCCCGGGTTCGATCCCTAGGCCTGCCCTGCTGGGCCCATTCCCGGGGTACATTGAGACTACCATTAAGACTGGACACGGTGGCGTGTGCCTGTAATCCAAGCTCTTGGGAGGCTGTAATCAGATGGATCACTATGAGTTTAACCTAGTAGTGAGATCCTGAACATCCTATAGATGCTTCTTAGAAAAAAACATACAAAAAAAAAAAAAAGAGTAGTGCAAAACCAAATGATGTAATCAAATTTTGCAATAAATTTAGAGGTGCACGGATGTGTCAGGAGCAACATGGCATTTTGTTTCACCTTAAAACATTTTTATAATTAGGAGAATATGGTAAAATAATGATAACACATAAACCATTATAGTTATTAATTGCTGTGCATGACTGCATCTGTTGTACAGTTCTTTGGTTGGCTGCTGGTGTAGAAGGTTTGTTTACAGAGAGAAACATCTCTACTAACTCAGGAGCAAAACTCTGCATGAGGCAATAGGATATTTTTAGCTCCATTAAAATCATATGGGACAACTATCCTCTAAGCAGTGTGGTCCCTGACAGTGTGTGTGTGTGTGTGTGTGTGTGTGTGCTTTGTGTAAATCTAATATTCAAGAATTGGAGGATTCACGTCATTTTCATTTTCCTTAAGATCAAAAGGCAGCATTAATAATTTTAATTCTATATTCATTTTCGCCACTCAAGAAGTTGCCAGACCACTGACAGCCATCATGGGTTTTTTCAATACTAAACAAAAGCTCACATATTATTTCAGTAAAATAACTGCATTGTAACATATATTTTTTTCATTTTCACTGAAAATATATTCTCTTTCTAAGTATAATGAAGTACTCCATGAAAATTGCAGATATTAAAACAATTTACTCATTGTAAATGTTACAATTTTGAATAATTATTTATTTATTTTTTATATTTATTTTTATTTTTAATAAAAAATAATGGGACAGTTAGTTACACAACATGTTAGTAGGACAACCACAATGATTAATGCAATTGACATTGTTGTGTTCATAGTAACTGTTCAGAGTACAAGATGCAGACATGATACTTTTCTAAATACTATTTGTACAAATATTTCTTCTCATTGAACAAAGAGAAAGTAGTTGTATGCATGGTCCAATATTCCATAATTGCAGTGGGTTATTGGCAGGACAGGCAATGTTGGAAGATGTTGACTTGAGCCTTTTATAGTTTAGCATACTAATTTGGCTTTACTTTTTATTTTATGCCTCGTGGTTAGATGCTTCTGCTGGATGGTTGAGGCCAAGTTAAAGTAAGACCTATATAACAAAACATGTAACTTTTACATCTGACAAGTTCAGTTAAATCCCATCAGGATTAACCTTACAACCATGTACAGCGTTTTACACAACTTTTGTCATTGTTAGCCATCTGGAAAAAGTACAACATATTTTAGAAATTTTCCTTTTAATAAGTTTTAGAAAGATTTAACTCACATATATTTGTAAATGAAAAATATGATTTACTTGTAGGTGCATAATTTTACAAAAGATATGGAAAATATGTGTGTAAGAAACAATGAAAAGGAGAGAGACAGAGAGGAAGACTCAGGCAACCTTCTAGGCACAGGGCTTCAGCATTTCTTAGACCAAAATTCTCCATTTTGACCCCCAGAAGTGGTAATTGAGCTGATTACACATATACAATCAAGGTAGTGTTCTGGTGAAATGATTCTGAGTTTTTGTTTGTTTGTTTGTTTGTCTTTGATAACTGATTGCATTGATTACTCCATTGTATATTTTTAGGCACAAGAATGCTCTCAGACCATGTTAAACACCCAGTGAGTTGTACAGTCTGCCTCTGCTGAGATTCAAGACAAAGACAAAACTGTTCCTTTTGCACCATAATTACAATTAGCATTAATTTCTTAAAAGGAAGTAGCTGTAAGGATCAGTAGAATTCATTCTGTTCTTGAAAAAATAAGTGACATGCTTTTGTGGTAAAAAGCCTACAATAAAGCTCTTTTCATATGCTTGGTAGAAATAGACTATCAACTGGATTTCTTTTTATCAGGCAAGTTTGCCTCAGCCAAATTACACAGAGACAAAACTCTAGTAGCTTCGGAGAGAGAGATCCCTTTGCAGTAATTTCTCAGCTAGTTCACCCATCTTGACCCACAGTCAGTATCTAGCAGTAGTTCATGCAGCTTGATTGTTGCTAAGCAACAGAGACGGTGAGGTTAAGCTTTTAGAATCACTTACATGTTAATTATAAACCAGTAACATTAGAATACTACAAGCGTTGATAATGAAGGATACCGTATGCACTGTTGTTGTATGCTACTCTTTCTACCTAACAAGGAAAATACTTGTGTGCTGCTTGTTATGGAGAAACGATATTAGAATTTGAAGTTACCAGGGGCATAGGCTTTAAGAAAAACAAGAGTTTTCTAGCTAACTTTTCCTTTCTCTAAGGTTTTTTCCTTCCTAATTGCTATTGACTTTGCATTCTTTGAACTACTGAAGCTAACAATAGTGTAGGTACGTGTGAAGTTTCCAAGTTAAGAATTCACTGAAGTGTTTTGATGCTTGCATGATTGCCAGAGAATTTACATGCCAGGGAATGAATACCATTAAATGCAAAAAAATTTTAAAAAATGACCAATTTTTTATTCTTCATCCTTGGAGCTATTTATCAGAATTTAATTATCCCCACAGGAAAAGCAATACTCTGACATCATAGAATGTCTCCATTCGCAGATCTCACAACAATTCACTGTCGATAGTCATTTTCCTGTGGGAATTTATGTTTTTATTCACTTTCCTTTCTAAAACCATAACTCTGGGGCAGGGATTATCTCAAACAAACACTCATTTTTCTGTCTTGCTACCAGTATTTGGCCAGTAAAATGGGCCGTGTGAAATGAAATGATTTCATCAACAAGAGACCTAAAGTCTTATTTATTTCAGGAAAGATTAAACTTTTGATCCTGCACTGTGCGCTTCTCAATTAGAAAAAGTGGGTATGACTGATTTCAGCTGTGCTATGCTATTTCACCAAACTGTATCAGAGACCTGCTCTACTAAAATATATTCACCCTTTGCACGGATAAAAGTCCTTGGAAAAGGGGCATAACGTACTGGGGGAAAATGGTTGTAAAGTTAAACAAGCACAATTTTGATCTCAAGCTCTCAGCTTTCCATAATGCATGAACATGGCTCAGCACGTAGCTGTTTCCTTTCTGCTTTGAATCCCGCTTGGGACCTTCTGTTTCCCAAACACACACCGTGCTGCTGACCTACACACCCCTCCATCACTGTTTCTTAATCTTCATGTATTCCCATTGGAAATAAAGGAATGGGGCCAAGCAAATAGTAATTTCCATAAAGGGAGAGTTGTAAAATAGAAGATGTATTTCTGAATAGCCTCGAGCATTGTTTTATAACACAAAACACCCACTTTTTTTTGTCAGATCATTTAGTAGTAACTGTTATGCATGTGTGTATGTGAATATGCATTCATCTATCTAGAAGGAAAGTACAGCAGCACAGAGCTTTAACAATGACTGAAGGGTCCGGCTGAATGGCTCAGTGGTCTAAAGCGCCTGCTTGGGAAAGCTTGGGCAGCTTCAGGGACCACGGTTCGATCTCCGGCACCACATGCTGCGCCAGCCCTGTCTCGGGGCGGGCTGAGCCGGCCATAAAAATGAGTGAATAAACAAATAAAGGTTCTGAAACAAGAAAAAATAAATAAATAAAATAAAAAATTAAAAAAAAAATGACTGAAAAATGCAAACACACACCTTGATGTTAAAGGAGAAGTTGTTCTGTGAACTTTACAAAATTTTATCAAATATTCAAATGTTTCCTGTAAGTTGAGTGTATGTGGATCGGAAGAAGGAGCAATGGTAGCACGCATTCAGTACACTTTAATACTCTGCTTAGGAAATAAGCTGCCTTATTTCTTTGTCGCAGCTTACCAAGAACAGTTTGAATAGCAATAAACTTCTTCCCTCATAATTCTTCTCTCGCCGATTTCCCAGCCTTCAGCCGAGCACTGTGTTTGGAAGGCGCAGAGCCTCTTCTGGCTGTGCTTGCACCTAGAATTCAGCCTGACGTCAGAGAAGAGGGGAGTCTCCCCGTGAGAGGGGAGAATATTAATTCCTCAGGCTGGAATGGCTGTTACCAGAAGAATCGTGCAATGACTGAGGGAAATTGAAAACAGTAGCTAACACATTTCCCATCTTTCATTTCCTTGCCTAGGTAAGCGTGCATCTATGTACTTTATTAGCCATCACACACAGACACACACACGCACACACGCACACACGCACACATACACATGCAGGAATGTGCGCACACCCATGCGTGTGTGTGTGCGTGTGTGTGTGTGTGTGTGTGTGTGTGTGTACACTCACAGCATGATTACTGTATGCTTGTCTTTTCAGTTAATAGCAGAAGACTGATTCTTCCCAAGAGATTGCAAGAAAGACTCACATTTTAAAAATCTTTTTACTAGTAAGCTTCTTTGGTGTCTTATTGCAAGTTATAAAGTTGATCTGCCACTATCCACTTTAATTAAGTCTGACGGTTTTAAAATTGATATTAAACAAAGTGGTACTTCTTTTTTTTTAAATTTAGAATAGAAAATTTATTGGGAAAGAAAGCTTCTGTCCAAGAGGGGAAGAGAACGGGGACCCTAATGGGTTGCCCCCAAAGTGGTACTTCTTATGGTAAAGAAGTTGAATAAATTGAAGTTTTGCATAAAATT
>PVJA010056720.1:0-10705 GCA_004027025.1 Myocastor coypus
TCTGTTATGGAAATGAAGCCAAAAGAACATTCCGGAAGGTGTGCCAGCTGTGGAAAGTGTGTGTGTCCGTTCTACATCACAGCTAGAAGGTATTAGTGGTTTGGATTGTGGTTGCCATGGAGTAGTGCGGTTAGAAGTTAGGTTGTAGGATGCTGACGGTGGTCAGGAGCAGAGGCAGCCAAGATAGGGAACGTTTTTCAGAAGCTTGTTTGTGAAGGTTGTAAAGAAGCAAAACATAAAAGTGAAAATTAGGGGGTCCAGGTGGAGGAAGGTTCTTTTGTTCACCTCGAAGGAGGTAAATTCAGTAGAGAAGGTGAGGCTGAAGGCACGAGCCAGACAGGAGGTGAAGGATCGTCACCTCAGACGGTAGGAAGGCATCTTGCCTAGAGGGCCACATGAAAAAAGAAGCAAAGGATCCCAGCACATTTCTAAAAGGCCACCTTGGCCATTGAGTCATGAAATCCAGGCCAGATATAATGGCTGGAGGGGACACTACTGACCTTTGACATGGAGGAGTGCTGTGTGATATACCAGGGAAACATGAGTCCAGGATGTGGGAACTTGACACTTCCTGCCTTGAGCTCTGGGCCATATGATCAGATGTGTGGAGGAGGAGGGAGTGCAGGTGTCAGCCTTGAGCTTATCTGTCATTCCTCAGTGTTTCTCAGTCACGGTTGGCTCATCCAATAATGGGGCTGGTGACAATAACTCTGCCAAGGAGTGATCGGAGAGATTAGATGGGGGAGGGGCATGCAGGCGAAACTGTGAACACGGTGCCCAGGGAACAGAGACTGTTCCTGCTTGTGGGATTCTGACTGGTGGAGTGGATTCCTCTGATTCTAAATACCCCTCAAAGAACAGAGGTGCTACCATATATTTGTATACACATGACATATTAAGATTGCCAACTTAGTACCTCCCAGAGCCAAGCACCAGGTTGTAAATACATTAAACAGGGAAAAGGCAATAGGGGTGCGGGTGGTGGGTGGGAGGTTTGCGCCCCAGCTAGAAGCGATCCCACTCAACATGGTTGAATACGACATGCTGTATTTGAGCCCCTGGTTCGAACCTCTGATACTGTTCCCGGTAAAAGCAACTTCAGTAATCAACTCCCAGACCAGACCTCTGATAGCTTTCTCTGAGTCTCCAACAGTTGGCCATAATGGGCACAAACCAGGTTTTGTGATTAAATCTCTAAGCTACCGTGTCCCACAACTGGATCTATGTTCAGTATTATTATTTGTACCTTACGGACTTGTTGAAACATGGGAATTAAGATGCTTTTCAATTGTTTAAAGTATTCTTTTGGCTCCACAGCTGCCAAAATAACAGATAATGGCACCAGGCAAATTAGCCAGGAATTATAAGCCCCAAACCTGAAGGAAATTAAGTTGTGTCTGAACTGAATTAGTCGATAGGCAAGTTAGCTGGGTTTTGTTCACTCGGGCATTTTGTTTTGTTTTTAAAGGAAGAGTTGAAACTACAGTATACACTAATGTTAGTTTTCAGCTACCTCTTAGCTGTTGGTGATCCAACTATAAAAGGCATCATTTTACGTTATAAGTCTTAAGAGGGGGCAGTAAAGATTTTATAGGCTGGTAATTTTGATGTAGAATATGTACATAAAATTGCTAATTGCAGTCTACTTCCTCCTCACCTATTTTATCCATGGCTTTGGGCGATTTATGTTTGTTAGTTCAAAACTCCTTCATGATCACGGTGTAAGCATCTCCCCTCGCACTATCAGAAGAGCAAGCACACTGAATCACATGCCGAAGGCTTCACTAACCCCATTCCAGAGTCTTCTGTTTAATAACTCCCTCCAAGGAGCAAGGCCCACATTTAAGAGTTGTCCTGCTTCTTAGTGATAGCAATAGAATAGAGGTCAGTGGATGCAAACCATTGGGATAAGACATTGCATGAGTCCTCAGTGCCCTGACTGAGGACTTGATGGGAAAGAATGGAAGATCTGGAAGTCAGAGCACATTTTTGGTGCAGGATACATTCATCAGGCATCCCCTTTTTTAGCTGAGCCCTCACTTATCGATTTTATAGGTGACCGTAAGCACCAGAGGGAACCCCTTAATACCACTCAGCCTAAAAAAGGCCATTTATTTCATTGTTTCTGAGCCAAGTGGAGAATACACAGAGCAATTTCTGGTACTCATTAAATGCTAAATAATAACATGCTGTTAAATTGCAAAGCAAGGGTACCACAAAATCTGTAATATATAATTTCAGCAAAAAAAAATTCTCTTTGGAGAATATGTTCAGCTAATTTAAAGCATAATTTCATTAACATAAACATCTTTCCACATACAGCAGAGTGAAATTTATAAAAACATTACCAGCGCTTGGGTTTATAGGATAGCAGGTATCACTGGGGCTGGTAAACTTTTGTACTGCATTCCTTTTTGCTATCAGATGGTGAATTCAGATTTTTACCATCATCCTGGGTGCTCTCTTGCCGAGGCTTTCTTTACCTCTCTGTCTGAAAGACAAGAGGCCCCCCTCCCCCAGCTTGTCTGATCCTCTTCCTGCAGCCCTCCTGGGGTTCCCCCTGAGCAGTAACATCAAAGCCATTTGGGGCTGGAAGCTGGTGGCTAGCCATATGGAATTACAGCCCAGGCTCTGGGCGGATTACAGAGTGTGTAGCACATGAACCAAATGACAGTTCCACGGCCCAGAGGGAAGCCTCCAGTTTTGAATGGAAAACATGACTGCTTGTGTATTTATATACAAGCTCCTCATAAACAACCTGGACCTTCCACCACCATCACCAGGAACCGAGAGGGAGGGGTTGAGTTAAAAATACCTCTGGAAGGCCTCTCCTTGGAGGAAATTACCCAGCCCATCCAATCTCCTCTGAATGTTTATTTAAATTTGTTTCTCTGCAAATCTCAGAATGAGGAAGCATGCGGACCGCCAAGTAACATAACTTGAATCATAACAAGAAAATGGCTTATTTGGCAGAACGCCTTATCTGATACCTTATGATTACTGTCCCCAAATTCCACCACATCTCATCCGTCCTGAATCTGGATTATTTACCGACTGCATCTATCCTAATCTGTCTCTCAGTCCTCCCGTCTCCCACATGGCAGTCTCTGAGCTAGCGTTAGCCAAGGTCGCCCAACTTCTCCTTCCTCTTTGGTGCAGCTTAGGCAACTGCTGCCTGATGGCACCTTGCAAGCCACTGCATGCCCACCCCCTTTTGCCAAGACCCCCATTCCTTCCTGATAGAGACAGAACCGGGTCCAAAGGTCCTTCCAACCTGGTCTCCAATTACCGTTCTATCACTTCATAGCCCTCGCAGTGTCCTCCAGCCTGGGCTGCTCTGCCCCTCTAGCCACTGACTTCCTGCAATTCCCAAGCATGCTTTTGAGATTTCTGTACCGACAGCTGTGCTCTTCCTTGTGCCCGCAGTGCTATTTCCATCAGAAAATCGGAGCCCGTCTCTGAGATCCAGCTCACAGGGCACCTGATCTGTAAAGGTCATTACATCACCCCAGGGCCAAGTTAGGAACCTCCTCTGTGGCACACGTTATGCTGTGCTGTAGCTGTGGCCTATACCTATCTGTCCTCTGTCATGCCTGAGATTTCTCATAGGATTCTGGTCTGTTTACTTGTTTCCATTGGATAACACTGTTTTAGGCACACGACATGTCCGGTGAATGTAGGATGCACACAAAGCTCACTGCAGGCAACAGATAAAAACGCTATACATTTAACTTTTTTAATCAAGGGCTCATATTTCCATGGTAAAGAGCACAAAGAAAACTGGCAGACTGAGTAGATTGTTAATAAGAGAACGAGTGAGAAACAAATACAATGTCACTGCTTCAATTTCTGAGTCCCCTTTCTTCACGGAAGAAAAAGATGATTCCCAATTTCCCAGGGTGCTAAAAGGAGCACATTACCATTTGTATCCGTGGAAGACAACAGACCAGGATGGGATCAGGTGCTAAGCGTGGAAGCAAAGCAACCCACTGTAAAATTAGCAAATTTTTTTCCGGGTGTCTGGGAAACGTCGAATGAATCTAGGAATCCACTTTTTAAAATTGTCAAAGAACGCACCATTTATAAATCACCAAGGAAATGCTTATCTAACTTTCATTGCAGGTTGAAATGTCTTAAGTTCGAAAGTCAGTCTTTGACCCTTCAACCAACCGCTCTTCTTCCTTTTCCATGACTTTTATTGCCCTAAGCACTAGAGCAGTATTTCCTGAATTACCCGACCTGTAGCGCTTTTTCCCTTTCTCTGGCGCATGATCATACAAAGACCTGATGAGCTGAGAGGCCCATTCCTCTGAGAAGCCTCCGCTGACCTCTCAGGAGCTAGCTGTACTCTTAGCCCCTGGACTTCACAACAGAGACTTGGCCTCTTGAATGGAAAAATTCTGTTTGCTCTTGCTTACCATTGTATGCCCATTCTAGGCACCTGGTAGATGCTCAATAAATATTTACTTACTGATGAAAATACCTGGGGGCAGGACCGGGGAGATAGCTAAGCAACATGAGTGCCTGCCGAGCAACTATAAGGTCCTGAGTTTAATCCCCAGCAACAACAACAACAACATACAGCCTCGGGGAGGGGAGCATCATCTTAGATTCCCTCCCCACCCACCAACAGACACTGAGACAGGGATATGTGTAGGCGCTGGAGTTGATTGGGGCGATGATCTAAAGCAGACAGGGAAGGAAGAAGAAGAAGAAGAAAAAAAAGGCCATGGATGGTGGACTACCATGGTGGGGTACCCATAGAGGGCTCAGTCCCACAGAGGATCCTTTGGAAGCCAGGGGTAGTATGGCGAGGACGCTGGAGTGTTCAGCCCACAACTCTTGCTCCTCTTTAGGGGAGAATTGCTCCTGTGGGTGGAAACACTTCTCTCCCTGGCACTTCTGGCCCACACAGTAGGTATGCCAATGGCCGGATAGCCTCAGAAAGCCCTTGGATAGTTAGAGAGTAGGCACTTGAAGGATTCCATTGGTACATACAGGTTGTTCACCCAGATCCCAGGGATCTTTGGAGTAGACCGAAGAGATGGGTCTCTCCAGAAATACTAGGGATGTCTTAATTTTTAAAAAATAGTATATCAGAAGAGTTACTGGAAACATTTTTATGGTCCTAACCCTTAGGGGATTACCAAGCAGTGAGTAATAGGATGAGTCTGGAAAATAGCATACCATCCCAGAGAGTCCTAGAAAACATGTGCAGCTCCTCTGACGCAGGAACGCAGGACACCTGATATTCATCCGGGTACTTAGACCACACTGACCCATCAGCCACACCCTCAGTATCACCATCCACCTGGCTATCCATGCTCTGTGTCTGCCTTATGTTTCACGATGCCAATGGATACTTTTGATTCTGTTGCCTACTTTTATCCGCTAACCACTTGTCCCTCACAAGATTTCCCCATGGATCAGTTATCACATGACTGGCATGGAGTCTTCCAAGCACTGTGCTGGGTTCCCATCTCCACATTTTTTTTTCTTAAGTGCTCCGTGACCAAATGCATTTGGGAGAGTGCTCTAAAGTCAGGCCCTGCTGAAAGTGTTCTAATGGCTCCCCACTGTCTTTTGAATTGAGACCATCTTACCAAGCCATTCAAGATGCTTTGCAAATTAACTCCAACACTTTCCACTTTTCCTCCAATTAAATCAAAATGATGTGCTTTGCTCTCTACTCCTGCTCATCCTCCAGCACCCATGGGCTTCTCCAAGCTTCCTCTGCCCTGACCACTGCTCTCCCCTGTCTCTGATTCTTGCCTACGAACCAGAGCTTATTTTACAGGGCTTCCCTCAGTCTCCTATGATCTCATTTCTTATCACAGTTCTATCTATAAAGTAGGCATCTCCTGCTTTCATAGCCTTTTGTCTCTGTGTGACCTTTTCTAATATGGACTGCTCTCTCGCACAGTTTTTGACGAAAATAAGCCATCCCCCCCCCCTTATCTAATGTCCTTCTATTACATTTGTAAGCTTCTCCAAGGGAAAGAATTCTGATTTTTTTCTTTTTTGGTTTGTATTGCATGTGGCCTTTAGTCTAGTGCTTGGCACATAATACTCAAATATTAGAGGGTTATGAACTCAATTTTTTTAAATTTTATTTTTAAGTCACATATAATGCAACTCACTTTAAAAACACACGGTGCTGTGAATTTTGACAACTGAAGAGTCACATAATCACCATCGCAATTGGAGTACAGAACAATCCTCTCACTCCATGACCCCCTAAAATAATTATCCCATGATGCATCTTCATTGCCAGATGCTTCCCAAACACGGCCCTCTCACAACTCCTTTGTCCGATCTCCATTTCCACAGTTTTTCTTTTTTCCAGAGTACTATATAAATGAATTATGAGCAATATGCATCCTTTGAACCTGGCTCTATGCACTATATGGAACATGTTTGTAATTTCCCCATTTTATTACATGTGTCAACAATTTAGTCTTTTGTACGCCTGAGTAGTACTCTATGAATTGGACATACACGGCTGCTCACCCATTCAGTCCTGGCAGCATGTTGAGCTTGCAGTTCCAGAGGGTTAACATGAAAAAGGAGGTTTGCTAGGTTGTAAGGTTACTTAGGATTAAGTTTACAAAAGCTCCAGAGTGGCTCTGCCATTTCCAAAGTGACTGCGACATTTTGTATTGCCATCAAGAACTTTGGAAAATTGCAGCATCTCTGAATTCTTATTGGCACTTGGAATCGGCATTTTCAAAAACTTAGCCATTTGAATAGATACTAGTATCCCACATGGTTGTTGCCTTTATTCTAATAAGATGATTTGAGCATCTTTTTATAGACCTATTGGCCGTCATATATCTTTTTGCATAAAATTCAAGTCTTTGGGCCACTTGCTGCAGTGGGATTCCTCATTTGGTTTTCTTTTATAATATCTATGAAATTCAATTTATTTTATTTTATTATTATTATTTTTTTGTACAGGGTCTCACTACCCAGCTTAGACTCATAGTGATCCTTCCGCTTTCAGCCTCCCCAATGTTGGGATTATAGGCATGTGCCATCATGCCCAGACTTGGCAGTAAGCCCGGGGATGGGGCTGGCATGGCATGAGATACAGGGAATCTGGTCCCTGCACTTGCCTAAGCAGGTGCTTAGTCCATTGAACTATCTTGCTGGCCTATGAAATTCAGTCAATTATTATCTTTTGTTTTATGTCTGATGTGGAACTCTGTCTAAAAGAAGGTCATGAAGGTTTTTTCTCCTATATTTTCTACTTAAAATTTTGTAGCTTTGGGCCAGCAGTCTTGCATTGAGGTCTACGACATTTTATGACCCATTGTAAAATTATTATTTCTCTAAGATGTGTAAGGTTCATTAAGTTAAATTCAGAATTTCTGGGAGACATTTTTGTCCTTTAGCACGGCAGACCCTGCTTTCAATGTAAGCACTGTGAGACTTGGGTCTCTGCTTTGGATTGTTTTGAGACAGGGTCTCCCTATATCATCCAGGTTAGCCTTGAACTCACTATGTAACCCAGGCTGGCCTCAACTTGTGGTGATCCTCCTGCCTCAGCCTCCTGAGTGCTGGAATGACAGGTGTGTGCCACCATGCTTGGCTGGAGCTCCATATTTTTACATCAGAGTTATAACTTCAGTTAGAAGCCCCCTCAAGGCCAAACGATTTTTTTGGGTGGGTACTGGGTTCGAACTCATGATCTTGCAGGTGCCAGGCAGGCACTTGTGCCATGGAACTATCTCCTGGCCCCAAGGCCAAACAAATTTAAACTGAAAAAAAAAGCTTAATTATAATTAGACAGGCTGACTGTGTGAATGGTAATCAAGAATAAACAAATAAGATGCAAAAATGTCTGTTCTGTACTTTGACAACTGTTGGTTGACAAAACCCATGCACATTTTGTATTTTGTTTGTCTGTATGTATTTAGTCATGTGCAAACACCCATCTATACACTGCTACATTTTTTCTGAGCTATTGCTTCTCCTGAGAGCTTTATACTATAATCTTACTTATTTAGAAATTCTACCTACCCTTTCCCCTGAGGCAGGAGAATTTGGTTAGTGGGTTTAGAATTTGTCACAAATTGTCACATTATTTAGTTTATAAAATGTCCTTGACTTGAGTAGACCAAAGATAGGTTTTCCATTACATCACACAGAAATGGCTATGTCCTCCCATAAACGCAGTTAGGCATTTTATCTCAACTTTTATTTTTCTTATAGTTCAATTCTATTTTTTGACAGCACATCTGTTGGTGACCAGCACATTCCTTTCGATGCTGCTGGTAGCCCTGAGGACCTGGAGTGCTTTTGCTTTGCTCCAAATCAGGAAGATGAGCAGTGTGGCTTCTGTGCTAAGTCTACTGCGCTGGAGGCCATGGTAGCACTGTCACCACGGCACTTGGGGGAACCTGTGCACCGTGTTAAGGGTGATCTTTAGCGATTTGGGTTTAGCATCAATGGTTTCCTCATTGTTGTTGCTTTAGTGTTGATGGGTTCCCTGACTAAGAAGCTATGATCATATTCAACCAGCAAACAGGCCCCGTGCATGAGTGAGGCCACCCTGGGGCAGCCGGAAACTCTTTCAACCCAGCAACCGGCCCAGGCCTGGCGCATGAGTGAGACTTCCCTGGGCCCACCAGAAACTCATTCGACCCAGCAACCAGGCCAAGCACTCCCAGTATGGAAAAACTGCTGCAGAAATCCCTGCAGAGAGATTAGAGGCAAGACCCACCCAGCTGATCTGGGAGCAGAACATCTTGCCAGAGTGGCACAGCAGGTTTGCCTCCAAGGGCTGCAGCAGGAAGAAGTGGAGCTCAGCAGCCAGACCCAAGCCACACCCACCTGGATGACTTTGAACTTAGGAGATCTGGACCTGGTGCTAAGGTAAGAACTCTACCAGAGCTCTAAACCAAAAATCAGAAGGCAAGGCTATACAAAATGGCAAAGAGAAGGAGCAAAATGCACTCTCAGGCCCCAAGCCCACCCAGAACAAATAGAGGAGACAGTAACATAGAAGAAATTGGAAATCACACACCTGAAATCTCTGAAACCATAGCATCTGAAGTAAAGAAACAACTGCAGAAAGACAGAGAGGAAGTCAGATCGGAAATAATTTCTGAAGTGAAAAAAAGAAATAATACATACAATAAAAGAAGTACTAAGCGCTTCTAAAGACAATGACAAAGAGAGGAGAACAGAAAAATGATGGAATCCTTAAATGAGCAATATAGGAAAGCAATAGGATGTATGAAGCAGATTCAAAGTGCAATCCAGGAACTTAAAACCTCAATCATAAGCTGGCAAAACTGTTTCAATGAAAGTGAAAATAGACTTTCAGACCTTAAAGGCACCATTGCAGCTAGTGAAGAGGTAAGAAAAGATCTCTTAATAACAACTGGGATGCAAAAACAAAACAAAACAAAACAAAACAAAACAATTTAACGTCTGCAAGGTGATGCAAAGATGAACAATGTAAGACTAATAGGCATCAATGAGAAAGGAGTCTGTACAAATGATATAAAAAGAATATGGGAAACAGTAATAGCAGAAAACTTCCCAAATATGGGGAGACAATTTGACATTCAGGTGACTGAAGCATATAGAACTCCAAATAACATCAACCCAATTAAAACTACACCCAGACATATAATAATCAAGATCCCAGAAATTCAGCACAGGAACAGTATACTAAAAGCTGCTAGAAAAAAGCAACAGATCACATTTATAGGAAAACCCATTAGAATAACAGCAGATTTCTCTTTACAAACCATCAAATCAAAAAGAGCATGGAACAAAGTACTTCAAGCCTTGCAAGGAAACAAATTCCAGCTCAGACTGCTATACCCTGCAACACTCTCTTTAAAGTTCAGTGTAGAAGAGAAATACTTCCAAGACAAAGAACAACTAAAGAATTTCATGATGACAAAGCCAAGCCTGCGCAGTTTACTAAAAGATATCCTAGACAGGGATCAAAATGACCACAACTCCATGAAGGAGAATGGAAAGAACCCACAAAATAGTGCAAATAATTAAACACAGGAGAAAAAGAGGTATACAGAAGCAGTCTTTCAACTATGCTTTTATATATAGCAGCAGTATATGTCTATCACAATATTCTACAAATGGACTTCTCCTGTACCCTAGGGGTCATGATTCCGTCTGGGCCTACAGGGTAGATATGAAGGACATAGCAGTAGCTCAGTCCCACAAGTGACACCTGGCAACCAGTAAGCATCATGGACACTGTGCACATACACAACATGCTAGAACTTTGTGTGATGTCCTATCCTCAAACTGTTAAAAGTTCTGGCCATATATTTGCAATTCCAGTCTTTATGTTATGTTTTATTCTTAGTCACTCTTTACTACCATGGAAACTTTTTCTTAGTTGATATCTTTGTATATATTCACCTATTCAAATACTATGCAAGTGCTCTGAATTGATTACAGACTTGTACATATGATAGACAACATTCTGGCCTCTAAGTTGAAATCATAATTTGATTTGAATTTTGGAATATTGTTTTGAAATATTTAATTTAATTTTAATTAATATTTAATTATTTTTCTGAATATTATTTAATTATACTTTTTATTTTATGATTCATACTTATCTCTGACTTACAATCTACTTGTAAGTAGATTGGTATGATATGATATGATATTTTCTCCTAGTATTAGAAACTTTAAAAAGAAAAAAATATATATATAT
>PVJA010056721.1:0-10713 GCA_004027025.1 Myocastor coypus
TTTTTTTTTAATATTTATTATTTTTATTCTTGTTTCAGAACCTTTGTTTGTTTATTCACTCATTTTTATGGCCGGCTCAGCCCGCCCCGAGGGCAGGGCTGGCGCAGCATGTGGTGCCGGGGATCGAACCGCAGTCCCTGAAGCCGCCCAAGCTTCCCCAAGCAGGCGCTTTAGACCACTGAGCCATCCCGCCGGGCCCCATCCCAAGTTTTACAACTACTGTGCCAGTGTCTGTGCTGAACACTGGCTCTATCCAGTCTACTTCTCTTTGGAAGTCTTCCCATTGCCCCTGCTTATCCTGTCCCAGGTATCCTGATCAGGAACCTTATGGAAGGATCCCTGGGCTTCAGTGTAATCCATTCTACCTGGGGAGCAATGGTGGCAAGAATGAGGAAAAGACAGACAAGAAGACAAAAGCTGTGTTAGGTGGAGGCCCATGTGCACGGTTAGCAAGATGACCCTGTGAGCAACAATATGGATGTTTGTTTATATTTTTGCAATGATAATAACACGTGACACAAGGTTGCCTAGTGACTAGTAGTGGTCATTAACTAGTCAGGATACTTATCTCAGGATTGAGATAACTTGTTTGCTTGAGGCAATGAGGCTTTGTCCTGCATATACCCATTGACTAATTTTCCAGCTTCCGTGGCTCCCAACAAATAGATGTGTACAAGGAAAGAGAAAGCAGAAAAATGCAGTTAAGAAAAAAAGGAAAATACATTTGGCATAATAGCTACAATGAAGTTACCAATTGATTAAGCCTGTGGTAACCTACAATTATGCTCCAAGACCCATCTGTTTTCAGCATATCCCAAATAAGCATGTTAAATGATATGTACAGTGAGATCCATTACCTATGCATCTTTCACCTGAGGATCAATGAAAGACATTAGAAAATACAGAAACAACTCCAAACATAAACAGCCACCTCATCTTTGGCAAAGCAGACAAACATGTTCGCTGGAAAAACATAGTCTCTTTAACAAATGGTGCTGAATAAAACTGGCTTCTCATGCCAACAACTAAAAACTAGACTCATATCCTCTACTATACAATAAACTAAAATAAAAAGTGGATCAAATATCTGAATGTCAACATAAGCACTAAGTCTGCTGGAAGAGAGAATAAAATTTTTAAATACATGTCAGCAAATATTTCATTAACAAAATCCTGATTGCATGGGAAATACTACAAAAGCCCAACAAATGAGATCTGACTATTGAAAAGCTTTTGCACAGCAAAATAAATAACCAACATAGTGAAAAGACAACACCCAGAGTAGGAAAACATTTTAGCCAGTTGTCCCTCAGACAAAGAACAAATATCTAGAGCATATAAAAAATTTTTAAAAATCAGACCCCCAAATTTAAAGATTCATGTGAGCATCTGAGATAAATAAACACTTCTCAGACAAAACGAGTACAAATGACAAATATATAAAAAATATTCACCACCACTCATTTGAGAGATACAAATTAAAACTGCTAAGATTTCATCTCCCTTTATAATGAATGGAGATGAAGTCAGCCAATAACAAATGGAGAAGTAAAAAAATGGAGAAATGAAGAAGTCAACCAATAGCAAATGATGAAAGAGCTTTCAGGAGAAACGAGCCCTTCTCCACTGCTGGTGGAAGTATAGACTGGAGCAGCCACTGTGGAAATCAGAATGGGCATTCCTCAGGATGGGGGAGGTTCTGAGATTTGCTCAAAAACCTAGCATTAGCAGTTCTGTTTGACCCAGTTATTTTCCTTCTGGGTATCTTCCTAGAAGAATCAAAAGCATCCTACCACAGAGACATATGAGATCCATATTTATAAGCAGCACAGTTTGTAGTAGCTAGATTTTGTAAACAACCCAAATGTCTATCAACCGAGGAATGGATAAAAATGTTTTTTAAGATACAATATGAGTATTAGCCATAAAGAAGAATAAGCTTGAGAATTTTATAGTAAATAGATACACCTTGAGACCAAACTGTTAAGTAAATTGGACTCATGTGTAAATGCCACATTTGTCTCTCTATTCTGAGAACCTGAAAATGTAAATGAAGGTCAAAATGTATAATAGATACTGAGAAACAGGAAGCAACTATTCAAAAGGAAAAAAAAATTAGGGATGGGAGGGGGAAAGAAGGGAAAAGAAAAAAATGATAAAAGAAGCATAAAATGGTTTTGTGAACAATCAGAGGATAAGGAAATAAGGCGGGGGAGGGCATTAGGAAAAATAGAGGAATCAAGATACCATATTCAAGGGCTGGAGAGATAGCTTAGAGGCATAAAGCACCTATCTAGCAAGCACAAGGACCTGAGTTTGATCTCCTGTACCATGTACCATGCAGTCTTAGCCCCAGATGCTCTTGTGCGTTGTCTCTGCCTGGATGCCCACACAGTGGGGTGCACACAGTGTGGGTACACACCTGTAATCCCAGAACTCAGGAGATTGAGCCAGGAGGATCTCTGAGAGTTCAAGACCAGTCTGAGGGTTACAAATGTGAGCACAAGGCCAGCCTGAATTGAATAGTGAGACCCAGTTTTTATTTATTTTTATTTTTATTTATTTATTTATTTTTTTGTCTTTTTTGAGACAGGGTCTCACTATGCAGTTCAGGCTGGCCTTGAGCTCACTTTTGTAGCCCAGGCTGGTCTCGAACTTGCACCAATCCTCCTGCCTCAGCCTCCCGAGTGCTGGGATTACAGGCGTGTGCCACCACACCCAGCTGAGACCCAGTTTGGTAAAAAATCATATTCAGGTACCAATTTCCTATGATGAATATGATCATTATATATATTTAAATTGTACCAATAAACTTACCCCCACCATATGCATAAATGAAAGTGTAAGATGGATGAACTTTAATTTACAAAGTTTAAAAGATCATTCATATAGTTTCTGATCCCATATTGTATTAAACCTCAAGAAGCTACCACTCATTGGGCTTTGGGAGAAGAATATAATGATCTGAAAATACTTCTTTTGTAAATTATTTGTATCTGAAGCCAGATTTTTTTTGTCATCAACATATAATAGGCTGAATTTAGCAACAGATATGAAGATACAGGCAGACACTGAAGTGAGTAGAAATAGTCAAAATCTTTCTTCTCACTATTTTTGTTTTGCGAAAAGTTATTTTTCATAAAAAATTTACATTAAAAAACAACAAAGGAAGATTTGTCATAAAATTTTGAAGACTGAGAAATACTGAGGCAATAATAATATAAGAGCAAGGGCAGCTAAAACTATTCCTGCTAAGGCTACCACTGGTGCTACTATTACTGAAGCAACTGGTGCTGCTACTAATAACAAAAATTATAGGGTGTGTGTGGATTTTGTTCCCAACAAGTGTCTTACAAAGTGAATGCTAATTGGTAATCTTTTCTTTAGCAAAATATAATCTTGAGCAAATTGTCATATGAACCTCTGTTCTCTCACCAGCAAAATACAAAGAATGGCTACCTCATGTGGAATAATTTCAAGGATTGAGAAATAAATGATACTTGATTGTGGAAAAAAAAAAAAAGAAAATATTCCTGCTAAGAATAATGTTGAGAAGGGGCTTCTTGCTGAGGTCACAGCCTAGCAAGCAGACTTTTCCTTTGGTCTCGTACTCCTTTCTGAGATATTCTTTTGTAGACAGAAGTAGAGAACACAGCCAGGCTCTCCCCAGCATGCATCACAAACGATGCTCCATCTTCATATAACATCATTCTATTTTAAGGTAAAAGGAAAGAATTGCAACAGGGCCAGTAGGTCCAGTTTCAGTTCTAGGCCCTTTAATTCTGAGTATGTGCACTCTGCCTCCCCATCTGTCACTCCTTTTTGTCCCTTCTTCAGCGACTGCCTTCATCTTGAATTTTTGAAATGAAAATTTTATGTGATAAAGATGGCCCAGTGTTGTTTAATCCGAGCACCCAGATGTCAATGTGCCCATTTCCAGATCCATGCACAGGATCGGAGCTGGCGTTTCTGTGCTATGGGGACTGGGTTGCAACCTGAGGTGGGCTCCTGTTGCTTTGGTAACCAGGACACCCTGGACTGCCTGTATCTTTCTTGCAGCAAATGTTATGGCAGCGCAGGTGGCCTGAGTAAGCCTTGAGGACCACAGCAGCGCAGTCCCATTTCCCTGCCTTCAGCTGTTCCATCTTTGGAGTAGCCGTGGCAGCAACACCAACTGCTACTTTCATATTCAGGTCGGCTCCAGCCACTACATGGTTGCAACCATGTTTTTGCGTCCCAAGCCTCCTTACCTTGTCTAGCATCACACTGGAAGAGGCTCCGTATAAGACCTGACTCAGCAGGTCAGCAAGCCTTGTTGACTGCAAGTACATAGGCACTTGATGAAGGAGTGCGGGTGATAACCTGACCCAGAGTTGAGGAATGTTATGGCCTAAGCAGTGGCCATGCAGGAAGCTCTGTTTCAGGAAAGAGCAGCACCCAGCAGCAGCTGGCTGTTACAGAAACAGGTCCCTTTTCCCTACCCTCCACTTAAAACACCTGAGATGTGACTTTTAATACAGCTTTGTAAATCTTTATTTGCAAAATTTACATGAAAGTAGTAAAAAAGACAACTTATACATTCTTTCCTCAGCTTTAAGGGCAGGAGACAAAAAAGACGAATTTTCAGACTCCTACTTGATCCCCTGACTAGCTTTCACTCCTGGATAGGAAACGCCTTCATAATTTCATGAACTGGTTTGGGCAGTCTGATCTCTATGGTACTGAACCTCAGGCACCTGGGTAGTAGCATCAACAAACCTAACTTCAGGCACCTGGATACTTATGGTTTGTAGCTCAACTTCAGACACCTGGGTACTTGTATCCTGTAGCTCAGGTAGCTGGGTACTTGCATTCTGCAACTGAACTCTATGTACTCGGCTCCTGGTGCTCCGCAGTGCAGTAGCTGCAGTTATCCGAGTATTTACAGCATGCCGGGTCCTCCTGTAATGGACAGTCTCCTGGGCAGGGGCTATCTCGGAACCTGGAAGAAAAGCAGTGTGTAGTCCTGTCTGGGTCTCTAAACCATCTCCAGGAAAGTATGGGCATTCAGCTATTTATTTGGCAGGAGTTCAGGATACCAGGATGCAGCGTGAAGTCAACCTTTTAGGTTGCTTGCAAAGAGGAGAGGCTTTTCCTACTGGCTGGACAGCTAGGCAATACCCAGACCCCTCCCAAGAAGCTTGCATTTGCTCTGGGTACCTTTCCCATTTCCAGGTCAGTACCTCCCATTAGAAGCTGGCTGAAATCATCATCCAGGTTTCTGCTCATCATGGATAGATCTTGTTAATAAGGCCATCCAAATAACACGATCTCAATTTTGCTTTCAGGACGCCACCGACTCACATGAAGCAGGTGAATATCACAGGTTTGAGCAGTAGGCTGTGCTCTTCATTGGGGTCTAAATAGGGAGCGGGTGAGAGAGTGGGCAAGAACTCTCTGAGGTCTTGGTAGAGAGAGTGCGGGTGGAGGAAGTAAGTTGATGAGTTTGCCCCCGAGTTGCCCAGTGAGGAGTGTAGATAGGGTGGGAAGATAAGACAGCATCTCCGCTAGCTCAGCCTTCAGATAAGCTGCTCTGTAAGTCGTGAATGGAACTATTTGGGCAGCTTGGTGAGGTTTTCCATCACCTTGAACCACGTGTCCTCTCACTGATGCAATTGCAAAAGCGTCTGAAACTTACCCAGAGTATACAATTGGCAGAACCCTCACTGTAGGTATGGGAACCTCAGTGACAAGAAAAAGGAGCTAGAGGTGACAGCAGGGCTTGCAGTGCAAGCATCCCCTTTTATGGAAGGCTCACGGCTGGGCCCACCCACCTGCACCCTTCTCATTGGCTCCTTAGCTCTGCCCACTCTTGCTCTTCTCATCCAATCCCAGGCCTCTGCCCTGGGGGAAGGGGGAGTTCAAGGCCAACAGCTGGTAAACTATATAGTGAGGCCTTGTTTCACTCCCCACACCCATAGATTGAGTCCAGCCTGGGTCGTTTAGCAATTTAGTGAAATTCTGTTTCAAAATAAAGGGGAAAAAATGTTAGTGAAGGCCAGGTGATACAGCTGGGCGGAGGGGCTGGGTTTCGAGCTTTAGTACTAAAATGAACATTTTTAAAGATGAAAATGAAGTTACAGGTGAGGCCCACACCTCTAATAACAGCATTCTGGTAGTCTGAAGCAGGAGGATTATATGTTCAAGTTATGCCCAGGCAACTTAGTGAGACTGTCACAAGATAAGAAGAAAAGGATCTGGGATTGTACCTCAGTGGAAATGTTTAAGTTTTTGAGGGCCCGGCAGGATGGCTCAGTGGTCTAAAGCGCCTGCTTAGGAAAGCTTAGGCGGCTGCAGGGACCGCAGTGCAATCCCCGGCACCACATGCTGCACCAGCCCTCAGAGCAGGCTGAGCCGGCCATGGAAATAAATAAATAAACAAAACAAGGGTTCTGAAACAATAAAATAAAATAAAAAATTCTAAAAAAAATAAAGTTTTTGATTTTATTGATTTTGACTTTGTTTTTAAAAGAGGATAAAAAATAGTAATAACAATTAGAAATAATACAGAATTTCACTAAACAAAATGGTATGAATTCAACAGCATTTGTTGCACTGTGTAGTGTTGTCTTCAACTTAGCTGTTCAGATTATCAGATATGTGCATGCAAAATTGGGAAAAGAAAGAAAAAAAGAACACTACTTTCTACCTTCCTTTCCCATCTGTGTTATTATTCCTTTGGTGCAGAGCTCCCTCCATCAGTAACTTCTGGAAGAAGAAATGAATGGTGAATATCAGTATTCTAAGCTTGGTACCACTAAAGATCCACAAAAAGGTCATCCCCACCCAATTGCCACAGGCAGTTATAATGTGTAACCATGTAGACCTCCCTTTTTTCCTTTATCACAAAATCTTCAAAAAGTGTTTTCTAATGAGAAAGCAGAGCTGTAGTACTATAGCCCACTTTTCTTGAACTCAAAACACTCGTCAGACACAGACCCGGCGTGCTAAAATCATTCACTTGATTATAGTTCCTACTTTAACCAGGGCTACATCATATCATCTCTTTCATTTTCTTCTTGGTTCATCCGCTTCAAAATTTATGAATTTAATTTTTGCATTTGATTTAAAAAATTTTTTTTTTGTTTCAGAAGTTTTGTTTGTTTATTTACTTATTTATTTTTATGGCCAGCTCGGCCTGCCCTGAGGGCAGGGCTGGTGCAGCATGTGGTGCCAGGGATCCAACCGCGGTCCCTGAAGCCGCCTAAGCTTTCCTAAGCAGGGGCTTTAGACCACTGAGCCATCCTGCCGGGCCTGCATTTGATTTTAACTTGCATTACTCATCTTGTTTTTATTGTTCCTTTTTCAGAACTTCATTAAAAAAGTAACAAAAAGTTAGTAACTATCTCTTTTTTTAAAAAAAAAAATAGTGACTCTTTTCATTGTACATTTTCATGGGTTCTCTCACTAGTTATCAAGTCATCTGAATCTTCATTTTTGTAACCTTGGGTACCTCTCAGCTCATTAAATATCCCCTGAATTTTCTTTGATTTGTCTGTGTGATATTAGGAATTAATGAAATCAAGTTGGCCAGCATCTGTGTCCATGGTCCTATGATGAATAAAAGCATGGTTCCAATTAGCTGTACCTGCTATGCTTTTGACTATTAACTTATTATGCCAAATGATGCTCCAGAATATCTTAACTACTGATGTGTGACACTGTTGCTCTGTGTTGGGCATCCCAAGTCGCTTTTTCTCTTGTTGGATGGTTAAAATAACTTGCATTTACTGAGCGTTGTTCATAAATCCTTAATGTGCTACATTTCCTTTGAGCTTCTCAATGTCCTCTTAAGCTAGAAACTATTATTACCTTTAGGTTACAGAAGAAAAAACTGATAACTTACTGAATGGGCAAGATGAACTCTTCCAGAGTCACACAGTGGCAGATGAGGATGCTTATGTGCTGGCTTCAGTCAACTCTTAACTTCTCACTGTATGGAGACCAGGAAAATATGGCAGCCACATGAGTATGGGCAAAAGGGGAACATTGGGAAGGAAAGGAGATAGTAAAAAATCAAGATTTTATATATATATATATATATATATATATATATATATGTGTATATATATATATATATATATATATAATTTTCCCAAGATGAATATACTTCGTATGTATTGAAGATGTACACCAATAAATAAAACATATACTATGTTTGATGCCAATATGTCAGATATTAGTGGATGCCATAAAACTGAACTCATGTTGTGAGGATATATACAATCACACTGTTGGATCAGTATACTATTCTCTCAGGGCCTAGCTGAATCGTTCTATACTAAGTGTCTTAGTTATTTTCCTCATTGCTGAGACAGAATACTGGATGCTCACAGTTAAAGGATGATTTAAAATTCTATATAATACCATTTATTTATCATTTTTAGTATTTCTTATGGAATTGGAGTACAGCTCAGGAAATCCTTGCCTATGCATATGTTGCATATGTCTTCAAGAGCTTTATCATTTTTCTTCTTGTAGATTCAGTGTTTTTGTGTCTATTTTTATGTCTGATTCATTTTGATATGAGTTTAGAACAGAATGAGAAACATGGATTACTATAGTCAGGGTTTGTAAGGGAATACATTTAATACTAGACACATAATTTATAGGATTACATGATACTTACCCCAAAAGACAAATGCAGAAGAGTGCAAGAGATATTCCCACATGCTAGAGACCCAAAGAATCCAGCTGGGGGCCTGGATCCTGGGCAATATCCTCCATGAGTCCAGCTGGAGGCCTAGGGCCCATGACAATGTCTCATGCAAGTCTGTATCAAGAATCTGTGCTGGGAAGGCCCAAGGGCCAGTGGTGGAAGCTAGAAAGTCTGTGGCAGTGGGGTGAAAGATTTGCGCCACCAAGCTGAGAGAGCTACACAGGAGTCAAGGACCTGAACTCCTCTGATGGTAACAGCTGAGTTCAGATTAGGAAAACCAGCATGACAGGCTTTGCCAGGAGAGTCACCAGCACATCATTTTCCTCTCTAGTTCTCCTTTTATGCCATGGGCAACAATTGTCAGGTGGGCCTTCCACACCCAGCACCGCGCTGATTCAACTCAGCTGAGTGTTACAAATTGACCTTTAGCTAATCTACCACATAGATCTAGATTCATTCCTTTACCCCTGTATAATCAGTATTTCAAATGCTATCTGTTAAAAAGATTATCTGTTCTCCCGCATATACTGTAGGAGCATTTGCCAACAATTAGTTTGCTGAAAGTGCTTGGCATTATTTCTGCATCCACTGTTGTGGTCTTCTGTTTTTTTCTTTATGCAGAATATATAATTCAGGCAGGCCTTAAACTCACTATGTAGTCCAAGGTGTCCTTAAACTCACAACAATCCTGTGCTTCAGCCTCCTTAGCACTGGGATTACAGTCATTCGTTACTACAATTGACTTGCTTCCTCTGTTGTTTTGCTTTGGTCAATATGTATATGTTGTGTTTCTAGTTACTGTAGCTTTGTAGGATAGGTTGAAGTCTGAGGTTGTGATGTCTCTTGCTTTGTTCTTGTTGCTCAGGATTTCTTCATCTACTCTGAATCTCTTCTGGTTTCATATAAATTTCAAAAGCATATTTTATAGTTTTATGAAAAATTGAGATAGCATTTTGATTGAAATTGCATAACACCTATATATCATTTTTATATGATCATTTTGATGTTTGTTTTAGAACAAAGGATGCATTTTTATATTAAAATTTTCTCTTCAATCTCCTCTTTAGAGTAGTTTTGTTATAAAGGTCTTACACTTTATTTGCTATATTGATTCCTATGTATTTAATTTCTTTGATTTAATATTATTATTGTATAAATTTAACAATGGTTATATTACATATTTTCATCATCAGATCAGTTTAGATTAATAGATATAGGTATATAAGATTGATCAAACAAACATTAACACATTCAATCAACATTACTTTTTTTTTCTTTTCCCCTTTCTTTTTTTAAAAGTTGACACATTGCATATTGTCCTCACAACAGTTCTACAGAGCACAGTGTGTGGGAATGACCCACCTCCCTATTGATGTTGCTAAGAAGGAAAAAAAGAAAAAGAAAGAAAAAAAGAAGAAGAAAGGAAAAGAAAATTCTTCTCTTTGGACTAAGAGGAAGCAGATGCATATACAGTCAAATGTTTTGCAATTCCAGTGGGCCACCACTGTGCATTTAATTTTTTGAATTGTTTTTTATTTATGTATTTATTTTTATTTTTTAATTTTTAATTTTTTTTTTTTTTTTTGGTGGGACCAGGGTTCAAACTTATGACCTTGCACTTCCCAGGCAGGCACTTGTGCCATGGAGCTATCTCCCCAGCCCCTTGAATTCTTTTTTAAATGAGTACTTTGTTGGAGTATAGAAATTCTATTTTTTGTGTTTATTTTGTATTCTACAACTTTGCTAAATTTGTGAGTTCTGAGAGTCTTCAAGTGGAGATTTTTGGGTCATGTGTGTAAAGGGTCACATCATATGTAAATAAGAATAGTCTGCAGGGCAAGGGATTTGGCTCAACAGTAGAATGCTTGCTTAGCAAGCTGGAAGCACTGGGTTTGGTCCTTGGCAGCAAAAACAAAAAATCTCTAAAAAAAATTCAACCAAGAATAGTCTGACATTTTCCTTTTCTATTCAAATCTTGCTTCCTCCTCCTCCTCCTCCTCCTCCTCCTCCTCCTC
>PVJA010056722.1:0-10713 GCA_004027025.1 Myocastor coypus
AAAAAAAAAAGTAATGTGGATTTAGAAAGGTTAATGTTTAATTGTTTGATCAATCTTATATACCTATATGTATTAATCTAAACTGATCTGATGATGAAAATATGTAATATAATCATTGTTAAATTTAAACAATAAAAAAATTGAAGAAAAAAAAAAAAAGAACTGGGATATATGTGAAAAATGTGCTGCTAGCTGGTTTTATGGTTGTGCAAGCATCATAGAGTGTACTTACACAGACCCAGAGAGTACGATCAATCTAGTACATGGCTTCTTGAAGCAATCCAAAGACGGGGTAAGCTGAGCATGGTTGTTCATGGTGACAGTCCCAAAACTGGAAAGGGGAGACAGGAAGATCACCAGCCTGGGTAACTTGACATCTTGGCAAGGTCATCTCAAAACATAAAAAAAAAAAAAAAAAAAAACCAAGAGTTAGGGATGCAGTGAAGGCCTTAGGCTCAATCCTCATTGGTTCCTGGACTTAATTCTTTCCATGATTCTGGTCATAAACTGAGTTGGTCTCAAACTCAGTGGTTAGGGTCAGTGTCAACCTTAGGGGAAATTAGATTCAGTTCATGACCAACTCAGTTTGTGGCTGAGTTATGGGAAAAATTAAGTTTGCGAACCGAGTAACCACTGTACTGCAAAAAAACAGGGGTGGAAGCACAAACATGAGATATGTGGGGCTGCTGCCAGCAGGACCCAGCACGCTTTTATGATCAACTTTATTTTTATAGGTAGAAGGCACTCTAAAATAAGGGTAAATGTACTATATGAAATACATAAACCCATAACTGAGTCATTGATCATCAGGTGTTAGATACTGTACATAAGTGTGCATAACTGCACCTCTGTCACTTACCTGATCGGTGGTTCTAGGTGTGTTTACACACATGTTCACAAACACAGAATGAATAATGGGTTATATTAGTCACTAAGTGACAGGAATCTCTCAGTTCTGTTGTAATCTTAGGGGACCATTATTTTGTACATGCTCTTGCATTGACCAGAATATCTTTGATGTGGTGAATCACTATATGTCAAAAGCTGACCCTAGAAATTTGGAGTGTGGCATCAGGTGACTGCAGGGACCTGAGATAGGGATGCCATTAGACCATTAGGTCTATGTCATCAGGCTTGTCAGGAGTCCCCAGCCCAAATGGGACACATGGAATGTGTGGCTCCTGTCTGTTTGGATCAGAGCCTGAAAGCCACACTGCAAAGGAATCAACCGTGCAGCCCCAGGACATGCAGCCACCTGAGAGCGGAGACAAGCAGAAGCGGCATTGACGGCTATCACAGTCACGGGCACATTCAACGTGGATCTCCAGAGTCTCTCTTGGGGGACATGAGAGAGCTGAAACTACATGCAGTGGACCCTTGACTTAGGAACTCACTGTGTTCCTGGGGTCTGACTGAAACTCAGGTTGTCAACTGAAGCTTTGGCTCCTCTGTAGAGCCTTCAAAGTGTGTCTGCTGTATATAGGTAGCCCTCGGTGTCCTTAGAGAGACACTGGCTAAGGATTCTCTACTATCCCTGGATAGGAAAAGGTACAATGTTCCTTCCAAAACTCTGTAAGGGTTAATCTATATCTGAGACCATCTGAAAGCACAAGCCGCTGGCATTTGAGTCATAATGCAAGACTGATTGTAAGTTAAAACTGCTGCGGTCATAACCCAAGTTGAGCATAGAATAGACCAGTTGTAACTTGAGAACCCTCTGTATTTCAGTATGAAACCACCTGTGTGAGGACCGCTATCTAAGTACACTTCAGATTTGTAATAACCTTGGAGATGTTTGGGTTTGTTGTCAGTCCAGCTTAGAATGGATACTAGTTCTTGCATCCTCAAATTTAGCTACTGTGAAGTCTAATTCCATTTTGTGTGTGTGTGTGTGTGTGTGTGTGTGTGTGTGTGTGTGTGTGCATAAATGCATGTGTGGGGGGTGCACATGCGCATGCGAGCACTAAGCAATCACTCAACACCTTTTTAAAAAATTTTTGAGACAGGGACATGCAAAATCACTAAGTTGCCCAGGATAGACTGGAATTTGCAATCTTGCCTTTGCTTCCCAGAGTGCTGGGATTGCAGGCATTTGCCAACTGGCCTGGCTCGATTCCATTTTTAAAGCAGGAAAATTCATTAGCTGATGGCCTGAGTTCTTTGTTAAGGAACTCAGTTTTGGAAAGTGTCTGTGCCTGGACATCATTTTAAGTATTGTAGCGCTCAATTTCTAAAGGAGGACTCGCTATTCAAACAGACAGGACGAGTGACATGGGCTATGCATGTCTGTATGCATACGTGTGTGTGGGTGTATCCTTGTGTATACCTATGTGTAGCCATGTGTTTCTATAATGCATTTCCTGTCTTGGTTTGTGTGTGTACCTGTGTCTACACGTGTGAGTGCTTATGTCTGTGTGGTCCCTTCCTGTATCCTCCCTGTGCCTTATTTAGACAGAGTCCAGGGATCACCAGGTCAGGGTTACAGTAGTCACTGAAAACTCTTCCCCTGCCAGGAGAGAGTTCTGTCTCCTGAAGATGGGCAGAAATTTCTGCCAACTTCCATGTGTCTCACTAGGTTTTCCTTTCATCTAGATAACAACACTGTGGACCCAGGAGGAAGAAAGTTTAGCTACTTGATTTCAATGTTGTTCGTAACTAGAGATTGTCACACTGAAGGAAACATTAAGGGGAATTGCTCTGAAGCTCCTCCTAAAAGGAGATTCCGCTGCTGTCAGATGAGTTTGATTTGCAACATGGGCGAGCCTCCTTATTTGTCCCTGACCTTTGAATTGGCCCCTTGGGATCCCACTTGGATTTTCATCCTTGATCATCAAAGCACATTATGACATAGTGCCACGGGGGCCTGTCTTTAATGTTCCTGCTTTGCTTCTGCAGGCTGAGATTCAAAGGCTCTCCTGCCTATTGCATGAAGTGCAGCGAGTTTGTCAAGGATGGTTTGCTATGGATTGAGGGAGGGAAGCCGTCTAAGTGAATAATGAAATAATCTAGTAACTGTAGCCTAAATTAAAACTCTCCCATAAAATAAAATCCAAGGAAGAAAAACTATAATATATATGAGGTCTAGTACCATGCCCAATTTTTATGACTTATTAGTGGTTACTTAAGATTCTAACATTATTCTGGATAGCAAGCAAAGGGTATAATTAGCACTTGGGGAGGTCCCGGACCATAAGTACAGTGCATTTGGTTGTGATACCTGATCCTCCTTGCTTTTATTTTTGCCCTGTAGACATTTTGAGCCCTCCCAACAAACTCTACCAAACCTTTAATTAGTATAAGTCAAAAAAGACAGAGAGGCCTCAAGTGCAGCCAGGAGTTCTTGCTGTTAATAGACACAGAAATTATAAGATAAAAGCACCACGGATTAAGACTGGGTGTCAGAAATCAGCCTTTTTGGTTGAGAAGGGCTGGAGAACTCTTCTGCATCCCTGAAATCACACTTTGTGGAGTTTGAAGGAGGCTACAAGCGCAGCCCAAGGACTTCTTCACAGAATCACAAAGCAGCATTATGGGTAATTTTGTGGATGGGTGGAGCATGATATTGGCACACGAAATACTGTGGTAGTTCAAGGGTAGACACCCTTGCAGAATTAGGGTTTATTTCCGGTCTGCCTGCCCCCTACGCAGCAGCAACTTCTCCTCTGCCCTCTCCACTTTCCACCTTGGGATCTGAATCCCTGAGGAGCGATGGCAATAAGGACAAAGCACTCTAGTTTTTACTATGATTGCCAGTGAACTAGTGTGAGTGCTGGGGACAACTTTCTTATTTGTTTCTGTATTAGTTACTCTTCTCTCATTGCTGGGACAAATACCCGACCAACAAACAAGCTTAGGGAAGGAAAGGTTTATTTAGGTCACAGTTACTAGAAGTTTCAAGAAACTCCCCGCAGTCTATAGGTTCTCGAGGAGAAGCTGGGGCACTGCCGTGTCTGGAGGATGATTGGCTCCGTACTTCAGAGACCTCCACCTGGCGGGGAGGGGCGTCTGACAGCGTCTGCTGTCAGTTTAGCGGTTCATGCCTCTCTGGCCCCACCCCTCGAGCTCCGCCCTGGTCCTCTGGCCCCACCCCTCAAACTGCATGCTTGACAGTTCCATGATTTACGTGAAGTTTTGAAGTTTTGCCGGAACATCTAGATACAAATCATAACAGTTCCCTGGTCCAGGAAAGAGAATCAGTTTATTCCCATACTGTTTGGAGAATTAGTACTTAAGTGATTGGGTTTTCTTCTGCCCTTCAAATTTTTGTTTAATTTAGCTCTCTATGTTGCCCAGCAGCTCAGGTACCATTCATGGAGGAAAGGGGGCTGGAATCAGACTCTGCACTCAGTAGAAAAAAAAAAAAAGAGCATGACCTCCAATCAGAGCTCTTTGTCATGCATGAGATACAGATGCCTGGTGTCTATAGGTCTTCTTTGACAGAGCACAAAGCAACTCTTAAGAATTACCCATTTCTGATGCACACCCTGTATGGCTATAGGTGGGTTGGTCACATTTTACACATCGCCAAAGAGTGATTTTACTAACTGCCTTCTAAGATGGGCAGACATGGCTTATCCACAACCCAAATTAGAGAATCGGGAGCCCCTTACAGATTGGGAAAGCCAGCTCTTCTTCTGGTCCTGTTCCTAGGGGTGCACTACCAGTCCTAAGTGTCCTACTACACAACAGTAATAGGACAGGGACGAAACTATGTAGGGAGGTGAGTGGAACTGATGTCCCAACCCATGTAGAGGAGGGTAACCTGCTGAGCCTCGGTGTCCAGCTCTTGCTCAGAGTCAGTGTATCCTCCAGTCTGGTTGATAGTTTTTCTCTACTCCTGTGTCTTTTTGTCAATACATCCAGCAGGAAAGCAACCTTTCAAAGTTGACTTTAGGTTGACTCTATGGCAAAGCAAGAACTGTGGAGCCAGATCTGCCTTGGTTCAATCCTTGGCTGTAGCACCATGCAACTTTGTGACCTTGAACCAGTCCCTTAAGCCTTTTTGTTGCCAAGTTTCTTCACTTGTCAAATTGATTAATAACAGTACCTGTCAGTTAGGATTGTTGTAAGGACTAAGCGAAGTAGATGTTTAGTTCAGTGACTGGTACAACATCTATGTGTTTGGGATTGTGGAGTTTTTCACTTGATGGAAACCAAATTTAACAATTCTCTACATTGGTTGTTTGAGAGATTGTAAGTTTTGTATCTTCAATAGCCCAGATGTGCTTAAAGCTATCAACACATAAGGATACTTTTGAAAGACATGGGCCATATCCAATATTCTCAGGATGAAGTTGCATGCTAGCATTCTCTAAGCCTCTATTTTCTGAACATAAAGAATACAACATCTGCAAACAACAGCTGGACAAATATTGAAAGATATAATTCCAGCTTCTTGCCATGTTAGCAGAAGCTATTGAGAGGGAGGGAGACAATTTGCCCTGTATCAATACCTTTTTATGTCTGAAAGAAAAGAACTGCGATGAGTCATTTTGTTGAAGCAAGTTTTCGGGTGAGCTACCTAAGATGGCATTCTCAGTGGCATCCTGGGTACAGCCAGATAACATATAGCAGTTTACTGAGAAACTCTAGCTCATCAGGGCAGATTGATGGGTTGGCTTGTGTTTATCTGGAGAACTTTAACTAACTTCAAACATCAATTTGTGTCCTTACCTACAACTCAGTAACTCAACAGCAGGCAAAGTGCTAGCCCGCCATCAAGCCTTCCTGGCAAAGGAAGAACAGCAAAGGTGACCGGAAAAGTGAATGAAGGGCCTGATCTTTGATTAAAAAGTGTCCTTGGGGCTGCCTTCCAAGCAGTGTTTAGAGGTTGCTGTGAGTCAAAAGCCCACACCATTTGTCTAGCTTGCTTAGCTGAGCCTGATGGAGCAATGTCCTCTGGATGACACTTGCTTTTCTGGGATGGTGGTAAGAGTTGGGCAAGCCCAACAAAGAGAAAGCAAAGCTCACCTACTGAAGATACAGAAAGAAAATGAAACCCAGAAGCAAGAAGCAGCCCCAGGTCAGCACTCCACATGAAGACCAACTCTAGGGCTTCCAGGCTGTGCTGAGGGGGTCTAGATTTCAACTTCTAGCATTCTGGGGTTAGAATGAAGGGATGGAGGTGCATCAGTTCCTTTCCTGTCCCAAGCTTCTTTGTCAGTAAATGGCAGTGCACATCCAGGCCATGAGCTGATGTAGCAGAAGATGGAGCCGCCATGTTACCAAGGGACCAGGTCACAGCATCTTGGCACACACACGGTCAGCTGTTTGCCCCTCGGGGTGTGTGGCCATAGGACACTCCTTTCTTCACCTCACATAGATGATAGGAGACTAAATAAATGCCCACATGGCCAAAACAAAACCAGCACAATCCTGAATGCTTCTTCTTTCTTTATGTGGCAGTCTGAAAACAAGTAGGCAGGCTCCATGCTGAAAGGAGCCAGTGGCCTCAGCCCAGGGCCACTGTCATCTCCAGCTGGCCCTGCCTCTCCCACTCAAAGCCAGCCCAGGGTTTTGCACATGGTAAACAAACGCCCTATCACGGAGCTAGAACTCCAAGCTAAATGTTTTTTAGCATTTTGTTCAAGAGACATTTCACTATATAATTCAGGCTGACCTTGAACTTAACTATGTAGCTGGCCTTGAACTTGCTGTGATATCCCTATGCTAACCTGTTGAGTAGCTGGGATTACAGATGTGTGCCACCAGGCCTAGCACATTCTCAGGCTTCTTATAGATGAGACCGCGGTTAGCCTAAGAGATGTCTAGATGATTTTTCTGCTCCAGACAGTGAGGCTGCTTCCAGTGGCAATATGGTCTGCCATGTTGATGTCATTAGGCAGAATGGGACGACAAAGTCTGAGACATTAGAGTCCCCTTAGGATTGCATTTAGCTTTAGAGTCAGATTTTGAAAATTAAACAGTTTACCTCAGCCTCTTCCTCTGTTCAGCTACTATCAATGGTTGTAGTATTGATACAGTACTGGCCTCCAATCAGACCAGAGTTGGAGTATTCCCATGCCAAATATGGGGACACCCCTCTGTCTTCTCCAGTATTCATACATTTCTTTGTCCACAAATTCTTTTCTTTCTGTCTCCCTGTATCTCTCTCTGTCTGTCTCTCTCTGTTTCTCTCTCAGTCTGTCTCACTGTCTCTCTGTCTCTCTCTCTCTGTTTGATGCTGGGATCTAACTCAGGACTTTTCACTTGCCAGGCAGGCACTTATGCCATTGAGCTGTCTCCAAGGTGTCACTGCAGTTATTTCTTACAATATTATCAACTTAATAAGTTGTACCATTCTATTAACACACATATACAAATTTGGACACACACGTATAAATACACCAACACATAAATCTTAATAGATTTTGGAGAAGTTAAATCCAGAATTTTCTACTATCTCATTCCTGCTGTTGAAAGCATTATTGGGAATTTGTTTGTTTCAGAGGTGTGTGTGGGGGGTATTTGTCTGTCTGTGTTTCTCTGGGTGTATATGTTTAAAGTACCTTTTCATCATGTAATACCCCCTCTGGCCATTTTATCCATTTACATGTAGGTAGTACACGCACTGAGATTCCCCTGATGATTCAGTGATGAAGTGTCAGACCTGGGATTTAGACCAAGGTCTGCTGCCTGACTCCATATCTGAGTTCTCAACTCCAGTCTTGTTGGGACCATTTAGTTCTTATGCTGGCCCAACCACCTGAAGGTATAGTTCCATGTACAAAGCCATGAGCAAGTAGTTCTGGTGAAAACTTCCTTACCCTACCCAGGTCCCAGAATTCCTCCTCCAAAAGTGATGAAGGGAGGTACACGAGGTGACTGTGGCTTCAGGACTCTCCAGCCCCCTAGGTAGCATGTTCTTACCACATTCGTTCTTGATTTTGAAATACAGAGAAGAGCACTAAAGCCAAGATGAGGTGGCCTATCGGAACACTATTGTTCTCATTAGTTCTGCTTTTATTGGGAGCAGGGTGAGCTCCTTTGCCTGAATTCCCTCTGACCTGCAGTGAAATGTGTTCAGTCAGTGTTGGTCACTGGGTCACAGATTGGCTCATTTACAAGTGTTACTTTATTTTAAGCCATAAAGAAAAACATTGCTTCCCTCAGAAACAATAGCCCAAAATAATTTCCTTGGGAAGGGTTGTTACACTAGTTGAGAGTTAAAAACATGCAGAGGTACTAGCTACTTACATGCTTTGCATTCATTCATTCATTCATTCATTGTTCCCAAATCATGTTTTGCCAGGGAGAAACTGAGAGGTGACAGTGTGGCTAAGACCACATAGCTAAAGCCCTGTACAGCCATGACTCAGAACGATCCAGTTGGACCCAGCATGCTACACCTTAACCACACTCGATTCTGGTTTACTTTCCTTAAGTTAGAGAGGCTTAGCTGTGAGGAGGCCTGTTATTTCCCCCAAAGGCTTTGCTAATCCTGAGAGGAAAGAGTCCCTGGTAATAAAGGGTGCCTCCCACTCTCCATAGCTGGATTTTCCACAGGTGTGGAAAATGAAAGAGATTTTACCACTCAGTTATACCTTGAGAAAGAAAAAGAGGACTCTGTACTCAAGTGGGTGTATAAACCCTGTCGCCAAAATAAACATTCTTGTATGCCTGGTTCAAAAATCTGTCGCCATAGGTACTATGCAATTCCTCGTCCCGTGCGGCATCATTGAACAGCCTGGTCTGTGCCATATAGTTCACCCATCTCTGGCATTGGTGACCAGGGCACCTTCCCAGGTGGGGCTGTATCTGCACATCTGCCATGCGTCCTCCTCAGCAGCCAATGTCTTTGTGACCCCCAAGGTGAGTGTGCTTCCTGTGAACCATGGGAAAGGCCTCAGTTCACTTTCTGTTCTCAGCCCCTACCTCCTGGGCACATTAGAATCTGAAAGGAAGCCAGTAAAATGAAACGGCTGCAAAAAGTTGCTGATTTAAGTCAAATCTATGAACTCCTTTTGGAAGTCAGAATAATTCTTCTGAGGTACTTTGCCTTAACGAGAATCCCACCTCTTCTGATAAGTACCTTGGCATCCTTTATGAACTACAATTTTAATTCACTTTTTCCTCAGCAACTAAGACTTTATAGCCTACTTCGGCTAGGGATCCGGGAGATATAAAACTTCTATCTACACCTGAAGCTGTGTGCTGAAAACAGTCACAGTTTCTTTCTGAGCATTCATCAATTTAAAAAACACACATTTAAATTGAAAACACATTTTAAAACTTATCAGTCTCCTACAGGGTTATTTTGTTTGTTAAAGTGAGACACAGAGAGATCATTCGGTTCCCTGATGACAGAATCTTTTTCCTGTCTGTTCACAAAGGTTAGATTTACGTGGAAGAAAAGCTTGGGGCTCTGTATTCCATTCATCCTCATTTGACTCTTACCCATAACTTAAGGTCTTTTTTTTTTTTTTTTTTTTTTTTTTTTTTTTTTTGTCTTTTTGAGACAGGGTCTCGCTATGCAGTTCAGGCTGGTCTTGAGCTCACTTTTGTAGCCCAGGCTGGTCTCGAACTCACACCGATCCTCCTGCCTCAGCCTCCCAAGTGCTGGGATTACACGCATGCACCACCACGCCCGGCTCATAACTTAAGGTCTTAAGCCTTCATTTCTCTGTCTGTTGAGTGGAGTTATAACACTATCACTGTCAGTGGGCAAAGAGAGCAGTGACCTTTAGCCAAGTGAGAAAAGGTGGCAGCCACTCCTGGAGACTTACGTACAGATACTTCTGCTCTTTCCACCCCATGATTTGGAAAGAGAGCAAATTGTTACTAACAGCTAAGCCCATTTGGAAGTTGGGAAAAGGTTGGTAGTAGTAGAGGCGTGTAAGGAAAAGAGCTAGAGTCTTGGATTAGATGATTCTCATTCTTGGTTTTGTTGCTCATTAGCTGAGAAAAGCTCATCAAGTAATTTCATTTCTTGGAGGCTTCTTTTCCCTTATGCAAAATGAAATGGAACTGTATCAGCTTTGCTACCTCTCAGAACTTTTGTAAAGCCAAATGAAACCCTGAATGCTGGGGAGATAGCTCAGCAGTCCAGGCGCCTGCCTGGCAAGTGCAAGGATCCTGGTTTGACCCCAGCACCACACACTGCACCCGCCCCAAACCAAGCTGGCCACCAAAACAAGTTGTAGTGGCACAGGCATGTAATTCCAGTGCTGGGGAGGCTGAGACAGGAGAATTACTATGAGTCCAAGCTGTATAGTGAGACCCTGTACCAAATAAATAAGTTAAATAAAAGCAAAAAAAAAAAAAAAGATTTTTTTTTAATACAACAATGAAATGTGATTGTTAAACTCCAGAAAATGAACTAGCTGCAGTGTAGGTAGCTTGGTCATAGGCCTGATCGCAGGACCTAGAATTCACTGGCTGATGCTAGCCCCACCCTGGGACCCACCCAGGTCACCCAGGTCCTGGGTCCAAAGCCTGCATCTTCACATGCAACTAAGAGGACAATGCCTCTGCAAAGAATGTGGGTGGAGCTGCGAGAAGAGATGCTGTACTTTACTGGGGAGAAATGCTTCCGTAGTTGTTAAAGGCATGCCTGTTACCTAACCGGGCAGTTTCATTCCCCTGTGCAGCTAGAGAAAGATAAAGCGTGAGGTAGGCTAGGATTGGAAACGGTGAAAGTGGTGCTCAAGAAGGGGAAGCAGGAAGCAAAATGTGGAGGGCCATTTTCCATTTGGCACAGGATTTCCACTCGGC
>PVJA010056723.1:0-10687 GCA_004027025.1 Myocastor coypus
TCTTGATTTACAATTATTTTTCCAACCAGTCTTCAGCTGCCCCTTCTCTGGCCCATGGATGACACCCAATACATACAGCATGGGCAGCATTCAACCCCCATCTCCTGCGCATCCCCTTGGCTTTGTGCGTGCCTAGTCGTCTCACGGCTGGCACAGTCAGTCAGACCTGAGGCCTAGCCTGAAGGGCACACGCGTGACAAATGGCTCAGAATCAGATTGGGATTCTTTAAAGGAAGGAAAAGCAGGCTAATATTTATATAAATTCTTATCTGTTTCATCATGAAACAATGACAAAAGTAAATGCCATCACATTGAGCCCAAGGCAAAAACTAACATTTATTAGGAAGATACTCTCAGAACAGGTTAAAAAGAAATTGAATGGAGAGAAATATTACTAAAATAGTAGCCTTTACTACATTCTGACCTAATGCAGAGGGAATACCACTCCAATTTCAACTGAATCATTTATATGTTAATAAGGTATCAAGAACAGTGATGGGGCTACCAATGGAATTAATCATATGTTTCTATTTAATCCAAAGACACTATGGGATATGCAAATGTTCAAAATGCAAAATTAATTGAAGCAAAAATAATATGACCTTGAGAAAGCGGCCAACCAGAAATTAATGTTTATATATCCTAAAACTCCTTTGTTGGGAAAAATATGGCCATGGCAGAAAAGACAGAGACATTATTCTACCACAAATGTATGGATTAAATTATGAGATTCTCCAAAGACTTACATTGAAAAACTGGCAAATGCCCACAACAAATAGAAGTGAGATAGTAGGAAAAAGAAAAATTAAATATGAAACTTAATTTCTTGCTAATGATGAACTCTAAATTGCCCATATGTGTAATGCATTCCATAGAAATAAATACCAAATAAATATCAGCAGTCTAAAGTGCCTGCTTCGGCAAGCTTAGGTAGCTGCAGAGAATGTAGTTCCATCCCCGGCACCACATGCTGTGCTGGCCCTAACCCCAGGGTGGGCTGAACCAGCCATTATTAAAAAAAAAAAAAAAAAAAAAAGAATGAAAATCTGCAAATGAAAGGATGTACTCATGTTCATATGGACAGTAATATAGATAATAAAAATAATGTATATATTTATTTAGTAATAGCCCAGGTCATTAAGCACTGGATTAGGGATAGCTATATAATGAATAAATCTATATAACACATGTTTGCCAGTTCAGTGCTTATTTGGCTAATTAGATGAATAATAGGTGACAGGTAATAGATATGTACATCAAATTTAAATATGTAGATACTTGATAGAAAAAGACATAGGTAGGTAACAAAGTAAAGGATAGATACATCTATGGTTAAATTGTTGTATATTAGTGCCTCAGTTCATGAACTTAGTTTGTTCTATGATTGTGGAAAATATGGCAAATTTTGTTTGTGTGGGAAAGGCGGCTGTGACTGGGATTATCATCACTGTAGAGTTTGCAAATAAAAACCAAACTTGCCAAATACTTCTGTTTGTGAATCAAACTATTTCCAAACAAAAGCATTCATGAACAGAGCTACCACTCTACTGGACAATCAATAACTATGAACATACATGTTGACATGCATGAAAATATATTTTCACATATATGCATACACACTGTTAGGGTTTATGTCTAGTTGTCCCCCCAAAGCCTCATGTAGTCATTGGGCGGGGACTTCTATAGATTGAGACTTGATGCATGATCCCTGGGAGTATGTGTTTTAATACTGATGGGATTGTTAGTCTGAGTAGGGCTGGGACTATAGGTGTTGTCTAGGACGGATATCCTAAGGCAGAGAGCCTGACTGGAATGTAAAGAGAGACAGACTAGAGCCACTGTTCTGCTGCCCTGTTTGGTTGGCTGCCTCTGCCACCATTTTTTTGCTGTTCTGCCACCATTAGCTGGATGCTCTCTACCTGGTTTCACTCAGCCTTGGGCCAGCCAAATACGGACTGAAACCTCCAGTAACTATGAGCTAATAAACCTTTCCTTCCTTCATCTTGAGTGTTGGGTATTTGACCCAGCAATGAGTAAAGAGTAACTAAGACACACACATGTGTACATTCACTCAGACATACATCTTACACTCTTACAAGTAATCTCTATGAGAGATAACGTAGACCTCTGAAAGCTCGACGAGCTAGGATAGCCACACACAGAGACACGATTTTGATTGATGTGTGTCTGTACCAGTCCGAGAGCCATTTTCTCCCTCTGTACATCCCCACAGGTAGCACAGCACACTGCGTAGCCTCGATGCAGCCCTGACTGCTGGCCTGCACTCATGCTGTAGATGCACTAAACCACAAAGCTGCATTATCACTTAAAGCTCACCCGTCCCCAGCAATATCCTAAAAGTTGTTTTGCAGCCTAGTCTGTCTTCAAATGGTGCATTACAATTGCTACAATAAACCCTTTGAGGAAGACTAATGTCTGAAACTTTATTAAAGTGCCTGCCCAACAATCTAAGAATAATTTCGAATGCACAAAAGCTGATGTATAAATACTGAAATCTCTCAAGAATCTGGGTCAAAATTAAATGCTGATAGCTTATATTCTGAGTTAACTAATTTAACAACAATTTGCAATGTGTTAGTAATTTTACCCTCCTATTATTTTTCACCCATTAGGCTTAGTGTCCTTTTTAATATTTTTAAGAGAAAGGGCCAGTGAGATGGCTCAGCATTCTAAAGCGCCTCCTTACACAAGCTTAGGCAACTACAGGGACCACGGTTCAATCCCCAGCACCTTATGCTGTGCCAGGCCCACCTGCAGGGCAGGCTGAGCTGGCCATAATATTAAAGAGAGAGAGAGAGAGAGCAGGTGAGAAAACAAAAATAGTAAAACAAGTAATATTACAAACCATACAGAATATCAGTAAACAAAATGATTGGAATTCAACAATAGTTGTTATATTACATACTATTGTCTTCCAATTTGTTGCTTAGATTAAGCATGTAAAAATTGCTCAAAAAATTACTAAGAAAATTGAAAAGGAGACAGAAAAAAATTAGGCATTAACTACTACTTTCAATACATCAGCAGAAATTAGCAGTACAATTAACCTCTCCTTGTACATACATGTCTATTTCCTTTTCCCTTCTTTCTTTTTCTCTTTTTTCTCATCCCAGTTTTTTCTCCCCTTTGGACAGCTTCTTTTCCTTTCACAGTATCTGCTGTAACTTTCTGATTTTATTTACTCTTTCAGGTTCTTACATTAGGGAAGCAATATAATGTTTACCCATGTGGCTCAGATTTATGAGTATGGTCTCCAATTACATTCATTTACCTATAAGAACCTCAACTTTATTTTTTTATATAGCTGAAGAACCTCCTTCTATTAAGTTATTTTGAATTTTTGCTTTCTTATCTTTAATATAAAAAAGAAAGAAATACAAAAAAATTAATCTACCTGCAATAAGCAAATATTAGGATGACAAAGTTTATTTATGGCTTTACTTAATAAAACATGGTATCCATAGTCATAACGTCTTTAGAGTTATGCATTATGCCTATGATAAAAATAGCAGAGATACTGGGGTTATAGGCAAAACAAGACAGTAGTGTTTGGGGTGGAGGGGAAATTGCATAATAATGCATTTTTAGAATCTAAATTGAACTGTATCTTTGTGACAGTTACTTAGGAAATTCCAAATTTTTCATGGTTTCCTTAAGTATGGGTCTGGCAATAAAAAAGTAATCTGGAATTTATCTTGTGGAATTCAGGCAGCCAAAGAAGCCCAAATAAATCTAATTTCCATAGTTCTCATGTTTTTAATAGCCATTTGCAGCATGGAAACTGTGCCTTTACTATGAAGCTAGGGCTACAAATATCATGTAATCTGCACACTATAAGTGTGTAATAGTTCTAGAATGATCATGTAACTTCTATTGTTACAAATACAATCAAAGTTTTGAATTCCTACTATAGTGAGAACTTAATACTTCCCAAGGATAAAGCCAAAGGGAGCAAGGGTGGTGAATTTCACACACCCTCCTCTCAGAGTTAACTTACCCACTTTCTGAATCAGGTTAGAAAAATATAAGAAGGTGATGAAATGTCACTGTCATTAAAAACCTGATGTTATATGTTATCGACATTAAAAAGCTCAAAGGAGAGGCCAGGCATGATGGCACGCCTGCAATCCCAGCACCGGGGAGGCTGCAAACAGGAGCATCACAATGAGTCCAAGCTGTGTAGCGAGATCCTGTACCAAATACATGAAAGAAAAGTCTTGAAGGGGGAAAAATCAAGTAAGAATGTGCACAGGAGAGCTGAGGTGATTTTACTACTCATCTCCACCAGCTTTTTGAAAGTAGCAGTTCATGTTTAAAATTTCTACTTTCACCAACTCTCCCTGTTAATATCTGTAATCTGAGCAACCACATTCAGGACAGCAATATCCAGTATACCAGCCATGGTATGCTGAATGAATACCTTTTATTTTGTTCTTTTAAATGTGTGCTGTCTCAAATGTCTTATCTAGTATTATTATGCCTCTTTAAAATAAATTTAAAAATTAAAAGTAAAAATAGGATAAGGAAAAAATTAAGGTTTATTGAAAGGAAGAATTAATGTTTAATTTTATATCTGGTAATCTGAGCAACAAGTTTGATGATAGCGATATATAATATAACAACAATCATTTATTTTCCATTCTTGTTTTGAAATTCCGTACTGTTTGCATTGTTTTAAGTTGCTTTGCATCTTCTGTCTTTGTTCTTGTTATGTGTTTTGTCTTTTGTTAAACTTAGTAAATGAAAAATACTTGATCCTGGGGTAGAAACAAAGGTAAAATATTATACTCTCTCCTCATATGAAAACCCAGAACTTCCTTTTTACTTAGTACCATTTAAAACATGTTCAATAGTTTGCATGCACAGAATGCAGACAAATCAGCTCATTTTGCTAGCAAGTATCTCACCCAGAGACGAATCAGTGTGGTATATAAGAGCACTTGAATGTCTCTGAAGGAGAAAGATAAAATAAAGACAAGATGAGAAAATCTTCCTTTATTTGCATATGTGAAAATTCATAAATTTTTTATCTACATAGGAAGACTCACATATAGAAATATGAATTATTAATCCTTCACATATACCGAAATACTTTAACTTTTCTTATTAAAGGAATTACATCTTGTACCTGTCATTATAGTGCTTTGTGTTTTCATTCTACCTTCGAAATTTGTATTTAATTGATTTTTTGTTTATTTTTTATTTTTATTAATTTCAGTAAGAAATAACAATATGATAGGTTCAAAACACATTAGTAGTACATTCGCAATAATTGGCACATTGCATATTATTGTCCTCATAGTAGTTATGCAGAGTACAGGACGTAAACATGATGAATTTTCTAGTCGATATTAGTAAGGAATGAAAAAAAGGAAAAGTTCTTCTCTTTGAACTGAGAGGAAGTAGTTGTATTCATAGTCCAATGTTCCATAATTGCATTGGGTTACCGGTGAAACTGGCAATTAATCTAGCTCTGTGTTTATGTCTTATAATTAAGCTTTTCTGCTGGGTGATCAAGGGCAAGTTAAAGCAAGACCTGTATAACAAAACATTAATCTTTTGCATCTTCCAAGGTCAAATCCCCTCAGGATTAACTTTGGCACCACGTAGTGTTTAATTGATTTTTTAAAGCACTAGCATTTCTAAAATTTTGCATACAATCCTGATATTCTAGGAGAAACTTTAGGAAATTGACTAAATTAGGCCACAGAGGTGAAAGCTACATTAAGGAAAATATTCTGCCATCAGCCTGATTATCCCAGGTCCACAGTCCAGACTTACCTACAGAAGGAGATGTACAACAAACATCTAGCCAATAAAAAAACTTGAAGACAGCACTACCTATACTTTTGGTACTCTAGGAGGTTTGAAGCCTAATCTTATTTCTCACAGTGGATATTAATCCAACTCTCAAAGTAAGAGGACACTCAGAAAAATCAAAGATCTTGTCCCATGTCACAGGGCTAATTAGAAATGTAGCGAGATTAATAACCTATCCTCCAGTGAAAGCCTCTGACCCCAAACAAAGCATCCAAAAGTAACTAGATCTATGTTTCAGTGTTCAGTCTTCTAATTTATATTCTAGAAAACATGCATATGCATAGGAAACTAATGAAGTGAGGTTCTTCTCCCTGCTACTCATAGAGCTATAAAAGACAAGATCATAGTTTAACTATAGGCTAAACCACTGCAATTTGCTGCCTGCTATATCTATATTCCACTGCATAACTCATCAAAAAAGATATTAAAACTACAATTCATCCAGGCTTTCAGATTTCTCAAAATTTTTTCTAATATGTTACACACCTAAGGCTAGCCCGATAGCTCCGCAGACTAAAGCACCTGCTTAGGCAAATGCAGGGACTAGGGGTTTAACCCATGGCCATGCTGGCTCCACCCCCAGGGCACAATGAGATGCCAATTGAGACTGGGTGTGGTGGCACAAGCCTGTAATCCCAGTGCTTGGGAAGCTGAACACAGGAGAATCACTAAAAGTCTGATCTACATAGTGAGACCCTGCAGACCTTGTACAAAAAAAAAAAAAAAAAAATTACCATAAAAATATGTTACATACCTACACTTAATGCACTGTCAACTTATTTTACAGTGATAACTCTGAGTTACTTTTCATTTCTCCTTATTTGCACAAAGCCTATCTGGAGAAACCAGGCTAGCTGAGATAAAACACAACTTTACAAGGTAGCTCCTAAAACAAGTTGTGGTTGGTGCATTCAGCGTTAAACTAATATGTAGAGTTATGTTTTCATTCTTTAAAAACATTTCCCTGAGTTTTTACGCATATTTCAAATCAAAACTATTTTACAGGTTTTTTTTTTTGTTGTTGTTGTTGTTTTTTTTTTTTTTTTTTTTTTTTTTTTTTTTTTTTTTTTTTTTTTTTTTTTTTTTTTTTTTTTTTTTTTTTTTCCAGAAAACCCCATCACATTTTCTTTTCTAGAGCATTCTCTGGAGCATGAGTACAGAATTTAGCATAGCTTGTCTTTAGTCTGGGGATTTCTCCTGCCTGCTCTTTGTCCTACCAGGGATCTGACAAACAGCTACAACCCTTGCTCTGGTGCGAAGGACACCTAGCTTCCTTTTGATCTCCGTGATTAAATTACGGATAGGGGTATCCAAGGGTTTGGTCTTTTAAAAGATCTACACTAAATAAAAAATAAACTTTTAAAACATATTAGCCAACTTATAAAAACAGCATTATTTGTATGCCCAATTTTAAACTGTCACAGAAACTTTGCAAAACCACAAACTGACATGGCTGGTTTAATTTATTGGCATACAACCTCTTAGTCCTTGTCTTTATAACCTTACGTGTTCCAGCTACCATAAATCTACTTTGGAGACTATTCACACTGGAACTTTTGTGCTAATCATCTGGATACTAAGCTATCTTTCTCACAAAATCCAAACTTATTCTCCTATAAAACTAAACATTTAGACAAAGGATAGTGCAGGTTCCCTGCAGGCATTCACAGACAGTGGAACCACATGTTTCTGTCCACAGTGTCGTCTAGTGGCTTTGACTGAGGTATAGAGCAACACTTTTCAGGACACATTTGATTCCGTGGTTCTCTGCCCTCTCTCCCCTCAGCCTGATCTTCTGTATTGGGCAACTGCAGCCGTTTTCCACTTTTTCCATTTCATTAGCCACCCACCCTCATTTGGCATATTCATCAAGTTCCTTCCTAAAAATATAATTCTCATAGCTTTAGTAATCTACGAAGAAGACTGACGTCTTCCAGGCTATCCCACAAGAGACCAACAATTCACCCTGCCTTCATGGATTCTCCAAGCAACTTCTTTAGAGCCCTTGCGAAAGTCTATATATTGTAATTATGCAGACATATCATGCACTATTCATTTCTTAAAACACACATCCACTAACTGAAAGCCATTTTCTTATGCTTTCTATGATTCTTTAGCCATTAACAAAGTCAGGTTTTCAGGACAGTAACTTTTTTCTCAGTGCACTGTTCTTTTGATTTCCCCTTCAGTGGAAGATGGTAGCAGATTCTACAGTTATCTCTTTCAGAGGATGCAGACAAAAAAGCTTGAAAGTCTTCACTAATTTAATATTTCCAAGCATTAGCCAAAATAGAAAGCTTTGGAAATTCACACAGATAAATAAACAGCTGCAGGGCACACAATTCACTGCAGTTTAATGATTCACTGGAGAAGGAGAGGACGCTGATGTCTGCAATCTGTGAGATCACTCAGTCCCCAAGGTGCACAATGAGAGGTCCACACAAATACAGAGCACGTCTGTGGAAGGTCACAAGGTAAGGAAGCAGCAAATGGTCATGGACCCCAAGGAAGCCATGCACACAAGGACCCTGTGATTTTTAAATTAATAAATATGAATTGTAACTGCATACCAAGACCCATCCTGGCTTTACCATCCATCGTAAAATTCTGAGAACTCTGCATGGCATAACTGTGCAGAAGAGTAGAAAAGGCCCCAGGTTAATGAAATCAAATTTTTCACACTACACTATCACTTCTCAGAGAATGAAAATTTGCCTAGCATTTTTGTATCTAAGATGGTACAATAAGAGTCATACTTTTAATTAATTTCTAGGCCCCATTTTACCAATTACTTCTGTGATACTTAGGGACAAAAATCAGTTTTAAACTACTATCATTAGAATCTGTAAAGATCCTTGAGTTTAATTAATACTCAACGTTAATAAATTCTATGTAATTAACATAATCAAATCATAAAATCTTTGAACAAACAGCATTAGGAAATCATCTAGGCTATTCCTCTCCATTTCAGAGATGAGGAAACTAAACTTTAGCATGTTAATTTTTTAGCTACTGTAGAAAGCTTCATATCTGTTTTCTCTCTGAATAATTTCGACATTGCGAAGGCTGCAAAGGTTGCTTGTCATATTTTCAGGTATCCTCTTGGACATACACATTGATTGAAACATCAGTAAATTTACCTAAATGGATAATGTGTATTTGAAATTGCCTTCTCAAAGTACAACTTACAATTTAAACTTTAAAAATAAAGAGAACATTGTTATAGAGTATCTTCTATATTTCCTGCTACCCTACATGTATTCCCTTTTTCTGCCCTACCAGTTGATAGCATCTGTGGGGCTCCCAGAGTGAAGTTTCAGGTTGTTTATCAATGGAATAGATCCGAGGGATGGGAACATATACACTTCTCGGTAGGGCTGGGTGGGTTATGATACATCCCTTTGGAGTCTATGTCTGGTCTCTTACACCACATCAACAGAGAAAAGGCAGAAAATTGCATTATCATTTCCATAGATGCAATAAAAGCTTTTTTTCAACGCCCAACTCTTGTTCATGATGCACACACTCTGCAGAAAATTGGACGTGGCAGTCTTCATCTCAATCCTAATAAGCTATCTATGGCATACCAACAACTAATATCATATTAAATAAATGATCAGAAACTCAACGCTTTCACTCTAAAATCAGAAAAAAAAGGCAAGGATGCCCATTACTACCTCTCCTGTTCCATAAGTTTCTGGAAACTTTAGCCAAAGCAATTAGACTAGAGCAAGAAATAAAGATAAGGACAGGAAAGGAAGAAGTTAGATTATCATTACTTGCAGAAGACATGATACTCTACATAGAAAATCCTAAAAACTCCACCAAAAGACTTCTAGACTTAACATCCAAATTTACTAGTACAGCACAATACCAAGTTAACTCCATAGTCAACAACGTTTCTATACACAAAAAAACAAACACAGAGAGAAATTTGGAAAGCACACCCCTCATGGTATCATCCCCCCAAAATGAAAACACTTAGGTATTAGTGTAACAAAAGATGTAAAAGATCTGTATAGTGATAATTGCAATATTCTTTAAAAACAAGAGACTGAGGAGGAGATCAGAAAATGGAAAGGTAGGGGCCCGGCGGGATGGCTTAGTGGTCTAAAGCGCCTGCTTGGGAAAGCTTGGGCAGCTTCAGGGACCGTGGTTCAATCCCCGGCACCACATGCTGCACCAGCCCTACCCTCGGGGCGGGCTGAGCCGGCCATAGAAATGAGTGAATAAACAAACAAAGGTTCTGAAACAAGAATAAATAAATAAATAAATAAATAAATAAATAAATAAATAAATATAAAATGGAATGGTATTCCCTTTCTCGGAAAGGAAAGAACATTGTAAAAATGGTCATATTCTCAAAACCTCTTTACAGATTTAATGCAATTCCAATGAAAATATCATTAACATATGTCAAAGAACTACAGAAAACATTTCTCAAATTCATTTGGAACCAGAAAAGTCCTAAAATAGCAAAAGCAAATCTGGACAACAAAGACAAACCAGAGACATCACAATCCCAGACCTGAAATCATACTACAAATCCAGCATGATAAAATCAGCTTGTTATTGGCATAAAATAGGTCAGAGGTTTAGTGGAAAAGAGAGAAAGAAGAAGAAGAGGATGAAGGAGAAGGAGAAGGAGAAGGAAGAGGAGGAGGAGGAGAAGGAGGAGGAGGAAGAGGAGGAGGAGGAGGAGGAGGAGGAGAAGAAGAAGAAGAAGAAGAAGAAGAAGAAGAAGAAGAAGAAGAAGAAGAAGAAGAAGAAGAAGAAGAAGAAGAAGAAGAAGAAGAAGAAGAAGAAGAAGAAGGAGAAGAAGAAGAAGAAGAAGAAGAAGAAGAGG